>NJDD01000478.1:97368-141989 GCA_002245505.1 Calephelis nemesis
AGATGGCGTTCTTATCAACAAGATGTTAAAATTTATTATGGTCGAATTTCGACCAATTGGCGACCACGAGTGATTACTAAATAGACCTTTGTATTTTATCAACATCCGACAGGTGGTTTTCCCTTACGTCGCCATGTCGCTGAGGCTAATGAAAATGTACGCGATATTAATTGAAACTCAAAAGCCACTAGTTGGTCGGTGATAAAATTTGTCGCCTCGAAAACATGATATACCTTTTAGAAAGGACCATCAACTTCTGAGCTCTAGCCACGAGTTTACGGCTTGTCAAGTTAACTATACTCGCTACCTTCTCTGTAAATTATTTGTGTGAAAACTTTGAACAGCGCCTCTATTGGTAACTAAGAGAAACACATTTTTAGGCCAAGAGTGATTTCGACACGTAACTTACCGAACGTTATCTATACCAATTCGTGGTAAAGGTCCTGTTCATTATTACGACTAATCGTGTAACAAATAAACAAAAAACATAAATTTGAATTACCTCCTCATTTTTGGAGTCGTCTAAAAAGTAGATGTTATTGGTCCGGCAATATCCTTTGGGAGGATTCTTTCACTTTGTTTTCTCTCAAGCGCGGAATAATGCACAGGCGCTGCAGTTATAAGATTAGAAAAGTGATGGTACTAATCAGGTCCAGCTGCTGGAAGTAGGTCACTCTACTATCTACCGCCTAGTTAAAACGGTATTCAATAAAATATATTTATTAACTTAAGCATTTTTTATGTGGGAGGTCAACGAACAAGGTCAAGACTGAGTGTAAGAGAAAACCGATGTTATTCACTGTAGGTGTTATAAGTGCGTCCCTGTCCTGTATACGCACACACATACGCACACGCACACACACACACTCACACACACTCTCTCACACACACACATACACACACACACTTCATGCCAAATCTACAGCTACACGATCCTTGCAGACGAACACACTCTCTCACACACACACATACACACACACTTCATGCCAAATCTACAGCTACACGATCCTTGCAGACGAACACACTCTCTCACACACACACATACACACACACACTTCATGCCAAATCTACAGCTACACGATCCTTGCAGACGAACACACTCTCTCACACACACATACACACACACACACACACACTTCATGCCAAATCTACAGCTACACGATCCTTGCAGACGAACACACTCTCTCACACACACACATACACACACACACTTTATGCCAAATCTACAGCTACACGATCCTTGCAGACGAACACACTCTCTCACACACACATACACACACACACACTTCATGCCAAATCTACAGCTATACGATCCATGCAGACGTAGAGTACTCAATTCTCTTTTCTAGGTATCACTATGATGAGTTCGTAGAAACAGATATTTTGTTAAATGACATCTGACCGTGTCTCTTGGATTGCCCTATCTGCCTTCTCATTGTCCTACTCTGTAATAAATTCGAAGCTATTAATACATTGCCTGTGTCATAATCCAATTATAGTCGTTCATTCGTTCATTCCCTAATGTCCCCAATAACGATTAAATTGTTAAAAGTCGTGCGTCCGACGATTTAAATTAAGCCGTTTGTTAGCCGCGCAATCGCATACGGCCATTACAGGGATTGTGCGTTTTGTGGTGGAATAGGGTTGCCACTTCATGATACAAATAGTTTTGTACGGAAAGATTTCACAAAATTAAAATTGCGCGCGAACATGCCTTTCTTCATTGCAGTTGCCGCTACAAGATAGGAAGATGATTAATGTCAACAATATAATAGTTGCATAATGTCAAATAAACTCTTACTAATATTAGTAGCATCGTGTTTATTACTTTGCAATGTTGTTAAAATAGAAATTAACATAGAAGTTCCACGAATTAAAATTTAATAGCGTGACCTTTTTGAAATTTTCGACTTATTACTATCTAGAGTTTTGTGACTTTTTTGTAGTAATAAAAAACAAATATGTGAATGGATTTCCTGATGCTAAAGAATATACGCTGCCTAGACATTACCATGACATAAATTCAGTAGTTATGTGTGGAATATTAAAAAAATGGTATGAGCGAGCAAGCATTTTGCTTATTTAATGGACCCAGAAAATTGTGCAGCGTTTTATTTTTATAAAAGTCGACTCTCAAATTTCTTTATAAAAAAAATACTAAACAGATGTAAGAGATGCATTGTAGAGATCGTAGAGCGATAGCGCTGAAAACCATTGGCTTTGTACTCGTTTCTTACTGTATTTTTTGTAGTGCTCTTTTTTTTTACGTGGTATAGGCGAGAGTATTTTGTTATTATTTTAAAGTAAGTTCTTTTTTTTTATGACATTGGAAGGCAACAAGCAGACGGATTTCCTGATGGTAAGAAATTTCCGCCGCCTAGAGACACCAAAAGGTGGTAATGGTGCGTTGCCAACCTGAGGCCGGGATGTTAGGCCTTGAGCAAAAGTAAGTTTACCGGCTACCTTACCCTCCGAACCGGAACACGTCATGACGTTATGGAGGCAGGAATAGGTAAGGCGGTGGTACCAATCCGGGTGAGTCGCTGCGAAACTCTACCACCTAGTCAGGTGTCACGATGTTAGTGACAGTAAGTCTTCGCTCGCCTTTTACGAGCTGCCTGGCAGGAAGGCAGATGGTCTATTCTTCAAAGGATCCCGGAGCAACACGGGGGAAAAATCTTAATTGTTAATTTAGATAGTTTAGCCCGATTAGATTAGCCCGAGACTCTATTTCAGAATTGTTAGCCTTCTCGTAATTTCGAATTTCGTTGTCGCAAAATTTAATATTTGTGTCAGCCCTGTTAGTCCATCTATAGTACATTCAGATTCACTGATCGCCTGCAATGAACACCATCGTGTGGTGATCGTTACTTAGTCAATTGTTTTCTATAACGTCATGGTATAGTAACTGCAGTATATACAGTAGTTCAAATGCTACGTTTTGTCTCTATGTTTTGCCTGAGTGTTGTCTTTTTTGTGGAGCATATGTCTGTGTAAAATTGAGTTCAAGGAAACCATTAGAGCTAGTCTTATTAAAAAATAGGGTTACTTAAAAAATATATAAAAAATATGAGAGTTTGTAGTTTTAAAACAATGGAACATATATATAAGGAGAATTGGATAGTCCTAACGCTAAAGGGCGACGACTGTCACTGACTACTTGCGCCTTGCAAGCGAGTTAGCATGCGATGTTAAGGTGTGTGTAATAATAAGCAAATGCAGCCTTACTAAGACTTGGTCTTAGTAAGGCCATCTTACTATCATTTCTAGTATGTAATACGGCTTTTACTGGTTTTTAATTTTGGGTATCCACTTGATACATTTATGGACATGTTGCTTGTTAAAGTATCTATTTTTTTGTATTTTTTCCAATTTTATAATAACAAAAATGCTGCTCTTGATTGGATATGTGACCGGGTGGCGATAGGCTTGCCACCTATCACATTGTGGGACGGGACTTAGTGTCTTCGGGTAGTCGTGGGGGCCCTGTTTGTGTTTGTGGTGAATATGGGCGTGAAGATACTTACTTACTCCATATACAACAATTGGCGTAGCACTCTGGCATCAGGATAACCTATTCTTCAACACGGAACAGTACAATCGCAACCACTGACTGTACAGCCGTAGGAATAGTTAAGGCATATCATTCCTTCAAATAATTTAAGCTACCTTCTTATGCAAATCCACAAAAAAGGATATCCACGCCCATATCTCTGAAGCGGTAGGCAGAGGCACTACGTCGGTTGTGCCTCTGCCGAAGACACTAAGTCCCACAATATGATAGGTGGCAAGCCTATCGCCAACCGGGCACGTATCCAACCCCGAGCAACATTTGCTTATTAAAAAATTGGAAAAACCAATTTTTCTGTTCGTTGCCCCACCCACCCGGGAATCGAACCCTGGAGACCTCATGAAGTCAAGTCTAACACCTGGACCGCTAGACCACAGAGGCGACTGCAAATCCAGTTCAGTTTTAAAGTTAATTTAATGAAGGTCGAAGATATTAGCAAGATTTAATTTCCTATATGTACAGGATGCATATTTAGCCCAAACATACAGTATCTTTCGCCCTAATTTCACCCGCCTTATCACAACTTGCAATAGCTGAACTATATCGCAACTTTGACAATAAGGACTCAAAATAGACGAGATAAAGCCGAAGGGACTTGGAAATGAGTTCTCATAAAGGGCGTTTTCGCTGCATGTTTTTATCAGATTTGCAGGTAGTCTAACATGTACATTTTTGCCATCGGGATGAGACAACCCCACCACCTGCTAAGGATTTTCATAAAGGGCGTTTTCGCTACATGTTTTTATCAGATGTACAGGTAGTCTTACACGTAAATTTTTTGGTGTCGGTATGAGACGACCCTATCACCTGGAGGTTACTGGATAGATCAGTGCTGTCACAACTAGGTAGATAGATGTGTAGTACCCCGAAAGGATTAATTCCAATATTCAAACTGTTATTGCTGCCGTAACTTTAGTACTCGCCACTGTCGTGTTTCGTGATGGAATAAAGGATGCACCACCAACATTAATTTCTTACCGCCTGCTTGTACGTATATAGATAAATACTTTTCAATTTTAAAATAAGCAGCATGATGGAATAAGAAGTAATGGTCTGATTACTTTACGTACCTATTATGAGAAGGTACGTCAAATTCATATATCAATAGGTATGCCGGAATTCCAAATACGTGTACGTATACTATGGTATAGTCTTGATTACATATTCATATCAGGCACCATACATTAATATTCCATTGTATTATTGAATATCCAGATATTGATCTGTAATTTCTCGCGTTACTTAGTGGATGTTATATTAGATATTACAAACTGAATATTTGGTAGAACCGAATTCTATTAATATTGTTTGTTTTAAAAATTAATTACACATTTTACAGTTTTTCGGATATACATAATATGGACTACAATATTTGGAATAGTGATGAGTAAAGCGAGATCTAGACGAAGACTGGTATCGTCTTAGTATTGGTCTTGCTCTTGGTATTTGTAAAAAAAAGTATCATCACGCCCAAATCCCCGAAGAGGTTGGCAGAGGCACAACCAGGGCACCCACGACTAGCCGAAGACACTAAGTCCCACAATGTGATAGGTGGCAAGCCTATAGCCAACCGGGCACATTTCCAATCCCGACCAACATTTCTTTTTATTAGAAAAATTGGAAAAATCCAATTTTCTGTTTGTTGGCCGATCCGGGATTCGATCCCGGGACCTCATGCAGTCAAGTCCAACACCCGGCTAGACCACAGAGGCGATTTTTGGTATTTGTATTTATTTATTTATCACACATTTATTTATTTATAACATTAGTATCGTTGACTAGTACCCATGAGATAAACAGGTAATTTGCTTACTTTGCGAACGAACGAAAAAATGCGAACCCGTCCAGGCATTTAGGAGTTTTATCGAGACAAAAGAACAGCATTTTATTCTTTTTATTTCTTTTGGATTGGTTTAGAAAATTGACATTTACGTTATACTTAGTTCGAATATATCTAGTGCGTAAAAGTATCGTACAAAAAAACGTGTGTATGTACGTAAAAGTATTTTTTTTAATTTATACATTTATTTTAAAAAGAAGCCCCATTTCCTTTGGTTATCGTATCACACCTAAATGGGTGGACAAATGTTCTTAATTATTTTTTTATTGTGTTAATTTTTGTCAGGATAAGAACAGAACGGGAAATTTGCCGGGAAAATGTAAAAACAATATATTTTTTTAATGTAATCTATAAACACTACTATACTCTATCTGTCTATAATATAGTAGTTGTTATTGTCAAGCGAAACGAAGTTCTCCGGGTCAGCTAGTATAAAATATTCATTATATGTAAGTAATGACACTGTCATTAATTTTAAACGATAACACCACTTTTTAAATTGCAGTAAACATTATTCGGTATCCGGAAAACTTAAGATCAGTAACTTCAAAAAATTTAGTGATGAGTAAAATTGGTATTGGTCTTGCAGTCATTATCGTAGGAAAACCAATAATACAAATTGTCTTGGGTTTGAAATTTTCCGGATATCGAATAATGTATAGGTATTGCAATTTGAAAAGTGGTTTTATCGTTTAAAATTAATTTGTTTATTTAAACACATCTGCAACATCAAATTCACATTTCAATATGTGTATCTATTGTTATCTATCTTATATTACTAAGCTTAAATACAATTTCATATCGGGTACCGTACATCAATATTCTAATATAATATTGAATATGTATTCAGAAATTGATTTGTAATTTCCCGCTGCACTTCGAGTCAAAGACTAGAGAGGTTAAGCTATTAAACTGAATGCATACCTTCATTCAGTATTGTCTGTTTGTATTCATTTTGACTGACATTCCCTATAATATGAATGTTCAAATGGGTAGCAAGGTTCTTGCTTACTTTTAAAGTTTTGTTTAAATCAAATTAATTAAAATTGAATTTTTAACCGAATTTGAATTTCTAGCTGAACTATAAAAGTATCTTCGCGCATATCCCCGAAGAGTTAGGCAGAGGCATCCGCGACTAGCCGAAGATACTAAGTCTCACAATGTGATATGTGGCAAGCCTATCATCAACGGGGCACATATCCAATCCTGGGCAACATTATTTGTATATGAAAATTGGAAATATTGCAACTTCTAATTTTTTTTGCCCGACCCACAAATTAAACCCAGGACATCAAGAAGTCAAGTCCGACGCCAGACCGCTGTGCAGAGGCGAATTTCTAGTTGAGCTATAATGCTCAAAAAGCACATTTTTTTCCGGATTACGAATAATTCCAGTCCTTTTTACATATACCTACAATTATCTTTTTTACCGTTATATACCTGGCTCTTATCATACCAAACAGCTTCCATCAGTATTCTATTCAACGACTCGTCCGGACGTCGACGCATAAGACTGCTGCTAAACTTTATACGCAATAGGCTATAAGTGATGTTCTGGTATAAGCGACGCACCTGTAGCATCTATGGTGTTTATAGGCCACGAGTGTCTCTTTCAATCAGGATAACCGTGTACCGCTTCATCGCATAAAAAATGGTTTGAGACATCCCAATCTCAGTCCGTAATACTACCTTTGTACATTTTGTCTTATACTCGTATATTTAAACGCGGATTAACTAAAACTGTCAGAAACACTATTCGACAATATTAGAATTTAATTAAAATATGTTTATTCGTAATTTCTCATCTGTCATTTTATCCTGTTTGTAAATAAATGGTTCTGGTAAAGCTATTGTCTATTCGTTGTTTATACTCTGTCGATTACCCGAAGGAAGTTATTTAAATTGCAGTTGAGAACAAAGGATATTGTTACCTTTGATGACACTTTGTAATATAATAAATTTTGCTAGCCTATCCGGTGAACTTCGTATCGATCGACAACAACTAACCGATCGAACACCTAATCGAACGCAATTTCGATTTCGGGGCATTTTTTTTTCTATAAATCCTGAGGTCTCGGGCTCTATCTTCGCGTTGGGCAATAAAATAAAAATAGGATGTGAATTTTCAATTTTATAATTTAACGCTACGTGGGATTGGATATGTGCCCGGTTGGCGAAAAGCTTGCCACCTACCACATTATGGGACTTAATGTTTGAGGCTAGTCGTGGTTGTCCTAGTTGTGCTTCTGCCTACCTCTTCGGGAACATGGGCGTGAAGATACTTTTCTTATTAAACCTAGTTTACAAAACATATTTAAAAACCTCAATTACTTATATGTTAAGAGATTCGTACGAAGAGCAATTAATCCCAAGCATTTTGTGTTCTATAAATTCCTAAATCTTATTTAAACAATGAATTATAATAATAAAAACCACAACTTAAATGGACAAATTTTTAAATTTATTAATTGATAAGTCTTTAATATGCTCGGGAAGTTTATTGTAAAAACGTATACGAACATTGGCCAATGAAAACAAAGCAATTTGTCCGCCATCTTGTAACAAGAAATATCATACTAAGGGCCGATTGCACATTCCTGGGTTAAATTTAATAATGAGTTAATCTGTCAAATACAAAGAGATTTAACCCAAGTTAGAGACTAAACCGGAGTTAAATATTTAACCCAGCAACGTGCAAATGGCCCTTATAGTTTAAATTTTAAAGTACAAATAGCTAAGGGTCGTTGTATCTAATGTATTATATTTATTGCTGTGAACTCTAATAAGAGGTCCTTTCATTCAATGTGATTCTGTCTGCCCCAAAATAGAAACAATCTTCAATAGACACGCCATATCGATTTTTAATTAGTCAAAGCAACGAAAAGTCCTTTTAAAAACGTCAGCGTTTTTAATGAAGTTGAAGAATTAAAGCCAGAAAACGGTCACGATATAAAATGAGACATACCGACGACACTTTCGAATAACCTTTATTCAATGATTGAAAGTACTATTGGTCCTCGACAGTGATCGTCGATTTGTTTTTGCTTACGTTTATTTATCAAGTATTGTAGTTGGTGACAAATATCTACATGGAAAGTAAATACGTCATCATTTTTTTTTTATGACATTGGAAGGCAAACAAGCAGACGGATTTCCTGATGGTAAGAAATTCCCGCCGCCTAGAGACACCAAAGGTGGTAATGGTGCGTTGCCAACCACAAGCCGGGATGTTAGGCCTCGAGCAAAAGTAAGTTTATCGGCTACCTTACCCTCCGAACCGGAACACGTCATGACGTTATGGCGGCAGGAATAGGTAAGGCGGTGGTACCAATCCGGGTGAGTCGCTGCGAAACTCTACCACCTAGTCAGATGTCACGGTGTTAATGACGGCAAGCCTATGCTCGCCTTTTACGAGCTGCCTGGCACAGGAAGGCAGATGGTCTATTCTACAAAGGAGCCCGGACCAATCATTCTAAACTAGCACTCTATTCTTTAAGCTGTAGTACCGCTTCAGCTTAAAAATCCGGTAACCTATGCCAACAGCTATAATATTTTGATAAAATTTGTTAAACTTACAATTTGTACCTGTAAAATTACATGTCCTGACTGACTGATTCATCATCACCGAGCAAAACTGTTAGAGTTACAGCCATGAATTGTGGTGAGTAGGGTCGTTTTATGAGTAGACACCCACTGAGGACGTAATTCCGACATTTTACCCCTAAGGGGGTGAAATAGGGGTTGAAAGTTTGTATGGAAGACCGTCATTTTTGAAGTTAGATACATGAAACTTTAAACAGAGGCTACTTATTATAAAACCGGGGTAGAAAAGTATTTAAGCGTTTCTGGAAATTGTACCCCTAAAATAGGGGTTGAAATTTTGTATGAAAGTCTTTAAAGTAAGGGCTATAATCAGCAAATTTGTTAACAGCTACTTTAAAAAAGCTGTGAGTAACAGCTAGTATATGTATATAATAAGTTGTTATACTAGAAAAAACTAACACACATATCCGAATAATCTATTAAAAGTGTGTATTTCTGTTAAAACAAGAAACAAAGAAAGAACCTAAAAAGGTAATTCTAGTTTTCAATCAGACTAATAAAAAATATAGTTCAATGTTTTTATATTATTATTATATTTGTTATCAATGCTACTCGTATAAAGCAAGCGTTGGATTATTTGTCATTAATTAAAAAAATTTGCTACAAATTTGAATATGTACATTTTCTGATTATTTTAGTTACTTTTTAGTGGAACTATAATATCATTCTTCGTACCTTACTATTGTCTGAGGGATAGTCAGTAAACTTGCTCATGCATGAGGCTTAACAGCTGAACTTAGCCACTTTCAGGTTGGCAACACACAATTATCGCTTTCAGTGCATATGAACTGCGTATATTTATTAATTAGAAAAATCTATTTGTATACCATGCAATTCCATCCAATAATTTCTAACAGATATTTCTCAATAGAAAGTAGGTCGAATGTAATTTCCGCAACTAATATTAAGTAATAAACTCAAAAGGACCTATTTTATGAAATAAATTGTGTATAAGATTGTAAAGCAGGCTTTAGCCGGGATTAACGCTAGTAAAGATGATTAATGAGTATTTATAAAGTTTTGTCGAGTATTAACTATTCTACAAGTTTCAATAGTAGGGGTCATATCGCATGTATAGACAATGGTCGGTGATTAAAGTTATTTCATTAATACTCTTGGGAATTCTGTTTGTTCCGTGGGGTTTAAGAAATTCTAGAACTTTCTCAAATATTCGAGTTTCATTGCACACTATCTATGTGTAAAAGCCTAACGTACATACATACATGTCTTCACACTAAGTTTCTTACATGGTAGGAGTAGGTAGAGTGGGAGAGATTATTTCATGCCAAATGCCTGCCCCGCTTTCTCAGCATTTACCCTTGTGATACAAACATGCCCGTTTCGAAAACTCTTGACCCGATCAATTTGATTGGGAATGTCAATCTAGGTCTCCCTGGGTACCTACATCCATCCACATTATATATATCTACTTTGTCAATCTTACGTCTGTCATTCTTTCCACGTGACGAAAGTGAGGGATCATGCCCTTCGTCATTTTAACACCAACACTTTCTTTCCATTCCACTCTTTCTCGGATCTCCTTTTTTTTATGATATTGGAAGGCAAACAAGCAGACGGATTACCTGATGGTAAGATATTCCTGCCGCCTAGAGACACCAAAGGTGGTAATGGTGTGTTGCCAACCCCAGGCTGGGATGCTAGGCCTCGAGCAAAAGTAAGTTTACCGGCTACTTTACCCTCCGAACCGGAACACGTCATGGCGTTATGGCGACAGGTATAGTTAAGGCGGTGGTACCAATCCGGGTGAATCGCTGCGAAACTCTACCACCTAGTCAGATATCACGGTGTTAGTGACGGCAAGTCTATGCTCGCCTTTTATGAGCTGCCTGGCACAGGACGGCAGATGGTCTATTCTACAAAGGAGCCCGGACCAACACGGAAAAAAAATTCGTTTATTTCAATCGCAACAAATTTTTCGTACACGTGTAGTCTATGCCTGGGATAAAATGGAATGGAAGGATGAAATACTTCCTACCCCATTAATTTTAAAATTCAAATGTATGTATGTGTTCATCAATGGACTTTTTTTATTAAAACAATGAACAACGCTGTTCCAGTTGGTGATATGGTAATTACGTATTAAAGACGACATTGGTACCACTTTTAAGTGCCAATTTGGAAACTCAATGTCATCCGTCGAGGTCTGAGATATCAAAAATTCCAGAGATTCAATTTACTCTCTTACATTTTTATTAGTGAACAAATTAAATTTTATTTATCTTTCGACACTCGAATTATTCGAGTGAGTGCTGACAAAATTTAATAAAATGCTCGCTATGTCTATGAATATATTTTTTGTGATGGCAACTGGGGGCTCGAGTTATTTGATGATTATGCTTGATATTATGCCTCTGTGGTCTAGTGGTCCAGGTGTTGGAATTGACTTTATGAGATCGCGGGTTCAGTTCCTGGGTCGGGCTTTAAAAAAAATGTGTTTTTCCAATCTAATATATAAATACTCGTGTCACGGTGTGCGTGATTGAACTCCTCGACCTCGACCGATTTTCGTGAAATTTTGTTAGTATGTTAAGTTGGTGATGAGACCGATTTTCGT
Organism: Calephelis nemesis; assembly: GCA_002245505.1. Classification (NCBI taxonomy): domain Eukaryota; kingdom Metazoa; phylum Arthropoda; class Insecta; order Lepidoptera; family Riodinidae; genus Calephelis; species Calephelis nemesis. The sequence goes on from NJDD01000478.1 coordinate 108,958, forward strand.
GAAATTTTGTGAGCATATTGACTAGGTCTTAGTGATAAGGGTTACTCACCCCAAATTTTTTTTACTAAAATCTCATTAAAATATAGCAGGACGTCTGCCGGGTCAGCTGGTTTTCTTATAAAAAATGTTGCTCGGGATTGGATGTGTGTCTGGTTGGCGATAGGCTTGCCATCTATCACATTGTGGACTTAGTATCTTCGGCTAGTCGTGACCTGATTGTGAGTCTCAGTCTGCCTCTTGGGGTATACTTACTTTTTTTATTAAGCTTTAGCGATAAACGCGTTCTTACTAGAGTACTCGCTAAATAAGTTTACGCGCGAAAAAATTTGGAACTACTCTGACATTTTCCGAATGTTACCAGATATACAAAACGTGATTAGATGGTAGAGTGCTATGCAGGAGCTCGCCGGGATTGGCTCAATAAGTAAAAGAAATATCTTACTCCTTTAAAGTACTTTAAAAGTATTCTACGGATGTCAGATATTTCGGTTGCTTACCTATTTCTGACGTCGTTGCATCAATACCTATAAATTTTACGCGAGAGGTCTGAATCCCTAGTCTCAATAAGACCACGCACCATAACGTCCTTCGTAGTTCATAATACATAGGCGATTTGTGTTTTTTATTAACAGAAAATATGCCTGCTTCCAACCTTATACCTTCCAATTCCGTAAATAATAAGTAGGTAGCTTTTTTATATTACGGCAATGCAATTAATTCAAATTACCTCTTAAAAGGTGGTTTTGGTGCGTTACTAACCAAAAGCATGGACTTGAAGTCTCTTGCTTGTTTCAAGTCAGTAAACTTACATAATTTAATCTATTGAGTAGTGCCTTCAATTCAAATTTCGACAATAACGAACACTGATGTAATTGTGGTACGAAAAGGTACAGACACTAAAGTCTTTAGGTGATGTGCATTTCTTAATACTGAGAAATCATGCTTGTCTGCTTGCTACTATGCTTGCTTGTCTTCCAATATAATTTATAATAAAAACTTATTCACACATGTACGTAAGTAATCACAATAATAACATTTATATCCTAGAAAGAAGCATTTTTTCCGATTTAAGTAATTTGCAAACTTCCCTCGGGTTTTGCTAAAACCAAGTAAACATTCCTACACACGTAAACATTTATTTTGTTATATAAAATATTAAAATGTACGCATACAACGGAATAGGTATACCGAGAAACATTACTGCTATTTTTACAGCAAACCTGCCTTGATTCTAGTCCAAGAGCTCGCGAAGAGCGAAGGCATTCAAGTGCGGTGGGATTTAAATAAACATTTTGATTTTGATGAAATACGTAAGAAAATTTCAAATGTCATCCCCGTGTTGGTCCGGGCTCCTTTGTAGAAAAGACCATCTGCCTTCCTGCCAGGCAGCTCGTAAAAGGCGAGCATAGGCTTACTATCACTAACACCGTGACATCTGACTAGGAGTTTCGCAGCGACTCACCCGGATTGGTACCACCGTCTTACCTATTCCTGCCGCCATAACGTCATGACGTGTTCCGATTCGGAGGGTGAGGTAGCCGGTTAACTTACTTTTGCTTGAGGCCTAACATCCCGGCCTCTGGTTGGCAACGCACCATTACCACCTTTGGTGTCTCTAGGCGGCGGAAATTTCTTACCATCAGGATATCAGTCTGCTTGTTTGCCTTCCAATGCTATATAAAAAAAACTTCATTTGATAAGTTATTCGTTTTCGATGAATTTAATGTGTTCAAATATGTGTGTTATAACACATTTTAAAATTTTTGTTTATGTTTAAAAAAAATGTTGAATTTGTATGAAAAGGGTGAATTTGTATAAAAATTATGTAGGGGTAGCCAGGCAGGTCCGCCAAGATCTTGAGAAATTGTTCAATTTTAACTGTTAAGCGTTATTGTAATTCCAGGTATTGTTATCCGAGTTATTTTCAAAACTTATCTTCTATCTCTCTTGCACGGCATTTTAATTAACTGATTATGATTTAAATAAAAGAAGTGAAGTAAAGAAAATTAACTGTGATATTAATCTTGTCACAATGACTGTTAAACAATAGATCTATTAAAATTGACAACGCTAATGCAATTTGTTAGTTCTTTGCTATAGCAGTACCCATACACATGTTATTACATATATGTAAAATATTTTGCCTACTATTTTAATATCACATAATTATATACACTTGAGCTTTTAGATAAATATTATATCGCAATTATATCAGTTCATTATACGGATTAGGATATATGAGATCTCAATATCAAGACACGTGAAACAGCCTTGCTTGCGAAGGGGTAATATTAATAATATCGAAGCGTATTCGTACCGCAGCTCTCTGGCTATTTCCTTTCCCCAACGTGACATTTACATGTATTTTCACATTCGACGTTATCCCCTGCGGTTTCAACCTTGACGTTTTTTCACGAAAACTTTTTTGTTTCAGGTGAGAACGGATCCTTTTGTATCATATTTCATAAGTGGAAATGTTGGCAAGGTGAGGTGAGTCGCTTATTTTGGGAATAATCCCTTGTCAGGCCTGGTTGCGAGTATTTGGGTATTCAAGTGTTATAATAAGGTTGGTTTCGTATTTTGGATAACATGTCCCGAGCATATTGTAATAATAAAGCCTGTGTACACAACTAAGGTTTCATATTAAAGTTATTATGTATTTCCTTTAGTCAAAGTAATTTGTACGTGCCCCGATTTTAATGAAACGTGATCGACATTTGTTTTGGATGAATGCAGTAGTTTTTTGTAATGTGGGAAACTAACTTATAAACAGACACAAATCCTTAAACAATGTGTTAAGCTCGGTTATAGGAACCATTACATATTTTTTTAGAAATATTATCAATGTTTATTTATAATTTTCCGTTCAATCGTTGGTCGAGTGGCTAGCGTACACGCCTTACTACATTGACTAAACTCGAGGCTTGAGTTCGATTCCCGACGGGGGCAGGCATTTACATAATGACTGGGTGTTTATTACATTTATTCTGGTTTCCGACAAGGGTGAGCGTTTGAACATTTGCTTAAAATAGTACGAAATCTGCTTTATTCTCACCGTTCTGGTAACACTGAAATTAAACCACATCCGATTCCAAGTTCCTTAATAAAAGGCTTTTATATTATTTGATCAAGCGAGTAAATTAAAACTCAAAGTAAATATTGGGCACAGTACGTCAAATTGTATATAATTATTGAAACAATATACGGTACTTCTCCTCGAGATTTTTTTTTTATATTATTACAATTTGAGCTTTGTTTTTTTTAATATTTAGTCGTATATGTAATATTCGTAATAGTGATTTTAAAACTCATGTTTAAAATGTGTAATATTTTGATAATTTTACTGCCAATGTTTTTGCTTCAATCGGAGATATCTACGCTCCTATTTGACTGATTGTGTGATATTTTTTAAAATGACGGCTTTTACCTGTCAAATAATTAAAAACGAACAACAAATTTATCAGTCATACAACAGTATGCAGAAGGATAAGACTTCAATAATATATATAACTAAAAGTATCACAGTACCTAATCTGGAAACCGGTGACACTTTTTCTGGAATATCTACATTATTTCATTTTCTAAATCTGAAACAATATGATTCAGACTTGACTTTGAGCAATTGTAATACTAATATTTCAATTGTAATCCCAACGTTATTGTATGGAAGCGAGAGTTGGGTATGTCAGAAAGATCATGAAAGTAGGATAAATGCGGTCGAAATGAGAGCACTACGGAAAATCTGTGGTGTAACGCTCGCTGACCGCATTCGTAACAGTGAGATCCGAGAAAGAGTGGGATTGAAAGAAAGTGTTGGTGTTAAAATGCGAAAGGGCATGCTCCGCTGGTTCGGGCATGTGGAAAGAATGACAGATGAAAGATTGACAAAGCAGATATATAATGCGAATGTGGATGGATGTAGGTACACGAGGAGACCAAGGATGACATTTCACGATCAGATCAATCGGATATTATCCGAGGGTGGTGTCTCCGAAAGCGGCGTGTTTGTATGAAAAGGGTAATGAATGTGAAGGAAGCAAGACAGGTTTGTCAGGATCGTGAGGTCTGGCACTCGATACTCTCTGCCTACCCCGTAAGGGACTTGGCGTGAAGATATGTATGTATGTATGTAATACTAATAATGTTAACTACCAGGTATTTAAGTGCCTGATTAATTAATTTGAAGTTACATTATAATCGGTTACTCCAACTTCGGTAGTGGTATCGGTGTCTTCCACCTTACTATCAGGCCATACTATATTTTCAATCCAGCCTATATATCTTGAAACTCTTGTATATACACCAGGTGCCATTTTTCTTCCACAATCTCTGCCGAAAGATGTTACCCCTATGATTTTGTGCAAGGGAAATGTTTTGACACAATCAACTCTACTTTCCATTATTTGCAAAGGTCCACCTGAATCGCCTTGACAAGTATCTTTGCCTCCATTTTCATAATCCCCAGCGCATAATTGATCGTCTGTAATTCCAAATTCTAAAATCTTCCTCCGTATCAAATATCTCATTGACCTATTGCAAACTTTACTATCCACAACATCGACATCAACTTTCATTAATGTTTGACTTCCTTTAGAAGCTCCTGAAACTGTTGTTCCGAAACCAATCGCTGTTAGCTTAACCCCTTTTATATAATCATCGTTTAAACTCAAACAAGCAATTCTTATATCTCTACTTAGTTTGAAATCAGGCGAACTTTTTATCAACGCTATGTCGTTGTATTTGGATGGAGGCTTGTACTCAGGATGGGGGATGAATTTAGCGATATCTCTTTCTTGATCTAGATCTTCTACTTCGTCAAACTCAAATGTGGCTGTTCCGATCCTTAAAATACTTGCTGGACCTTGTAGAGGATCTTCAGCACAATGGGCTGCAGTTAACACCCAGCTTTTACTGATCAATGATCCACCACACTTCCAAGCTGGTGGATCGTCTACGGTTTTTCGGAATCCTATCAAGACCATATGAGGATATAGTAATAGGTCAACCGGGATTCTTACACGTGTTTCTGGGTGTAAAATATTATGACATTCTAACATGTCAACTCCATATTCTTTGCATGCTTGAAACGCTTTTTCTCCAACCATTACACATGTCCTTAACAAGGTAATTATTACAAACACACTCGACTTCGTAAGATATATCATCACGATTTCATTCGCAAATATCACCACTATTTTCTTCTATTCTTTGTAATGGTTCTCACTTGCCCGAGTTTGAATTATCACTGATTCGTTCTACGAAGTACTTACTTGCATTCAATTTCATTTTACCGTCACAAATCAATGCTTGATAAAATGTCGTGCGTTATTTACGATTCCTTTCTTCTTTTTTTTCTTTGCCGGTTTTCGTTATTCATTATTGATCATAATCTAAGCGTTACTAACCCATTTTGCAATCCATTCAGCACGGTTATTGTTTAACGACAAACAGTACTTGTTACAGCAGTCATAGCAGTAATGACACATTTTGTGACTCTTCCATAATACGTATTACCTATTAAACCTTTGGTTTCGTTTTCATGAGACTTTTTCTAATGTGTCTTCACGCCCCTATCCCCGAAGAGTTAGGCAGAGGCACAACCAGGGCACCCACGACTAAACGAAGACACTAAGTCCCACGATGGTGGCAAGCCTTTTGCGAAAATATACAATTTCTAAATCGATATGCAGAGATTTCTTGTTAGTCCTATTACTATTATAAATGGAAAAGTTTGTGAGTATATGTGTATGGATGTTTGGTAGAGGATTTTGCTTTGCCAATTCTTCTCCTAACTGGCTAGGTTTAAAAACGTTTGTAGTTTACGGTAGATAGGGTTAAATTTATAAAATTTTTAAATGTTTGGTAATAAAAAATAAACTTGTTATAAATTTAATCAATTTGCTTAAAATTTAAAATATATGCAATAAATATATTGTTTTAATTTTTCAGGCAGATTTTTTTTTTCATGATTCGGCAATATTTTTATTGCACATAAATAAAACTCTAAATTTTCTAAATAATATGTGACAAACTGCGAGGTTACGAGTACTAGGAAAAACAACATTTTATATTTTACCATACAAACTGAACAAGTTGAACGAAGTGCGCCAGGACTGCTAATATCTTTAAAAACATTTCACTACACAATATTTACTATGCACAACACTAGTGATTCGGTGTTGGATGAAGTCATGAGGTCTCGATTGAGGAGTCTCGTCTGAGGAGTTCGATTTCCGGGCCTAACTCCAAAAAGGACATGAGTGCTTTCACTTTCCTAATAATAATAATGTTTACCATCATTGTATAAATGCTCGGCTATCGATAGGTTTTCTAACTACCACATTGTGAGACTTAGTGTCCTTAGTTGTGAGTGTCCCGGTTGTTGTCCACCTTCTAATACGGGCATGAAGATACTTTGTAAGCCAATAACGGTGATAAGTTTGTCGCTTCCTAAATCATTAGTACGAGATAGAAATTGAAAGTGTATAAAGCCGAGAACAATCTCTCTTATCCTGACATCCGAAGCGGCGAAAGCTATCGCGAAGTTTTAATAAGTCGTGGAACCTTGGAAGTTGGGTAATGACAATCCCGTTAAGTCAATAGGGATTAGAGGACCGAAATCTTTTCTCGCGAGGTTTCATCTCCAAGTGGTATTGGAATAAAACTAATAGCGCTTCTGTTTGCAGTGTTCCGTCACCCTGGAAATACCTACTCTTATATTAAGGGTGCCTATAATTTTGAAATATTCGGGATAAAAGATTACATACCATTGCAAACAATGCTCGATTTGGTTTGGATGCGTTGCTCGGTAGTGGAATAATTTATTGCTTGATTTAGGTTGAAAGATACAAAATATTTATAACTGTCCTAATCACCTCACATAATAAAATCAAAACTAAAAAAAAATCAAACTGAAATCTAATCTAACAATACCTGTTTAATTAAATTCATGGAAAAACAAATACCTAGTAGTAAAACGTGGTTGCCTGAGCCCACCAAAGGGTAACATCTCAGTATTTATTGAGATATAATGTACTGTGTACCTCAACACTGGTTTTCAGTATTTCCCATTAGGTAGTTTCAGCTGCAGTAGTCTTCGAAACGCCAATTAATTTAGTCTACGATTTATCTCTTCAAAGCAGCTGTTAAATATGACTTTAGTATAAACTACTAAACCGAAACGATCCGTACAGCCGTTTAAAAATTTGTTCGGATTAGACTAGACCAAACTCACGTTAAACAGCTGCTCTAAACAGACAAATCCTAGATTATAATTGATTGGTATGTTACATTTAATGTGTATTTCTTATCTTCAAAAATCCAACCTGCTTGCTTGTTTTTCAATCCCATCATACATATATAGGTCTGAAGATGTGTGTTGGTAAGAAAACTTTAACTATCGTATGTTCAAAGTTCGTATTTTCCCCGTGTTGGTCCGGGTCCGCTAACTAGAATAGACCATCTGCCTCCTATTCTTGCCGCCTTTTTTGCTCCTATTCTTGCTTCTAGACTCTGTCATGTTCCGGCCTAAAGGGAAGGGTTGGTTGTTGGTTACAATAGGCCGTAGGACAGCGACGAACCTGTAACATCTATGGTGTCTATAGGACACAGTTATCTTTTACCATTAGGAGAGCTGTGTGTTTGTTCGCTTTAAATATAATTGGACCTCATTGATTAAATATCCTAATTTGAAGTAAAATTATGGTGCCTCCACGTATTATGCACCCATGAAGAACAAGCTCTCAAATAAAGAGCTGTAGACAGGGAGATAGTGAAATTGTTTTCAGAAAGATTTCACTGTTGAAATGTTTTATTTGAAACGTAGCTATTATTTGAATTTAAAAAATGCGGGTAGTGTGGAAAATTTGTGAGTTTCCCAGAAATACGGGCAACTTACTGCTTTTATTTAATTAATTTAAAAACATTCTCAGGTACTATTTTCAAATCAGTTTAGGTAAATTTAAAAGAAACTGCTTTTCCTGAAATCAAGTTTTTTTTGCATAATATAATATTGTCTATCGCCTCTGTGGTCTAACGATTTAGGCGTTGGACTTGACTGCATGAGATTGCAGGTTCGAATCCCAGGTCGGGCAACAAAAAAAAATTGTTTTTTCCAATTTTCTAAATAAAAAAAATTTTGCTCGGAATTGGATATGTGCCCGGTTGGCAATAGACTTTTGCCATCTATTACATTGTGAGACTTAGTGTCTTCGGCTAGTCGTGGGTGCCTGGTTGTGCCTTTGCCTACCTCTTCGGGGATATGGGCGCGAAGATACTTTTTTTTCATAATATTGTTATGCCTAAAATCGAAGTCCTTTTTCATCCAAATCGAACTAACACAAGGCGTCAAGATATATCCATTTTAGATCCAAATATAGAGACGATTTCGCTTTTAAAACTGTAGGAAATGGAAGGTTTCATTATTTGTAGAGAAAAACACTATACATTAAAAAAGAAGCTCCTGAAGTTGATTGCTCCACACAGCCGACGACAACTCTATTCTAGTGGACCTTTTGTACCGACTGCAAACACGGAGCGGTAAATGAGAATCTTCTATCACTTGAGCCGCCATGTTGGATTAAAAAAGGTCGCCGGGCTTCGTTATTTGATTATTGCCAGTTGTTGCCCGTGACTTCCCTATTTATATTTTTCTTACCATTTCTAGGTAAGAGTGTCCTAATTTACTATTGGAATATTATGTACCGGTGGTTTTATCTCAATCAGATCAGTAGTTTCTAAGACCATCTGCAAAAAACAATATCACTTACAAAAAATGTAGTTTTACTAATAATTGTATTCTGAATTTTGTTTATTACGAAATTACACACAGACTGTTTAATGTTACTTAGACTACTATACATTAAAAAAAATATTCAGACTTTTCAATATTATTAAGCTCCTCTCGCCTTTTGGTCTTCAACTTTTTTAATGACAAAAATTAAAGAATTTTATAAGCCGGCTCGGTTTTTTTTACAAGAAATACTCTTCAGAATCGAATAAAAAAATACTTTTAGGTAACAAACTTATTCGTTTATTTACTTGACTATTACTAAGTTTAATCTACTTAAATTCATTCTAAAGGTAAACCAATCTTGTAACTTGACAATATTTAAGTAAAAAAGTGGTTGAATTTCGATTTTTTATTTTTTTAATGGTATTGAAACGCAAACAAGCAAACTCCCGAGCAAAAAATATACGTCGACTTTAGACTTCTGCGTTGTTAGGTAATTGTGCGCTGTCAACTTGAGACGCTATGGCTGGGATGTTAAATCGTACAACGGAAAGAGACCACAGCGAGCAGTAATATAATGGTCAATGGTCATGGTCACAGTGTTTTCTCCTTCCGGTCCTTGCCTCTTACGAACTGATCAGTAGGATAGGCGGAGGAGGATTGGTCAATACTTTTTATGGGAACCCGGGGCCAACACTGGGAGTAACTGACTTTATTATAGACAAGGCTTTAAAATATTGAATCCAATTTCATCATCAATGTAAATTGATTTTTTGACAATTGTTTTATTCTAATAAATATATAGTACTCCAAGGTTCAACCTGGTATCATAGTCTTTATAACACTGTGATACAGACTAAAGTTACTCTTACGTCTTTGATTATTAATAAAACGGTTAGTGTAGATATAGCTTTAAGGCAATCGAAATATACAGCAATACGTTCAACATTTCAGGTATCTGTTACATTAATTAACAAGTTTCTAACAATCTTGAGGTTTCAATATTGGTGTACAAGTTTCGTGTATTATTTCATACTGTAAATTGATTTCAATGTTCCTAGAATACGTATTTGCGGTTTAGAACTCGAGCCCTTTCTATGCGTTTTACGTATTCGTAAAAGAGCTTTTTGTATGTTGAACAAGCTGTTGCCCGCGGCGTTGCCCACGTTGTTAATGGTCCAACAGGAACATCTTTTTGGAATGAAAACTATCCTCTGTGTTTATCCAAGTTACCTTCTAAGTGAGTGCCAAATTTCATGAAAATCGTTTCAGCAGTTTTTGCGTGAAGGAGTAACAAACCAATCACCAATTAAACAAACGTACAAACGTTCTCATTCATAATATTTATAAGATATATTGATCACTTCATTGATAAAGGGTATACAATACATCTTATCATTGATTCTCCGTTACTCTCGGGTTCATCTCCCGACTGAGGTACGCAGTTGTGTGATAAACGGAGACGTATTTCTCGGTATGGTAATATGTATAGTGGGTATTACTTATTCTGTAGTTATCTTTGACGAACATCAGATAACATAAGCATATAATTTACTTACTTTGTGGTTACACCACGTCGTATAACTTGTCCAAAGCTTTTATAAGAAAAAATCGGTATGTTTTACGAACTCTTTTACGAAATCCAAAACATTTTTCATAATTCTGATCTGTTTTTTCATTTTAAAATTTTGATTAGGGTTTTACTATTTTTAAAATAACCTGTCATAACCTTAGACATACCGGCGAAGTTATTTTCGACTATACGTCAAAAGAAATGAAATATATAAAGATATCGTTATTGACGTAATAAAAAAATTCGAAGAAAACTCATTTACAAGTACGCCTGTTTTTTTTTTTTAAATGTAGATATTTGTGTGCTCAAATTTAAGTAATATTGACGTGTTTGACCAGTATATTGAATAGAGCTTAACGCGTAATAAATACAAAAAAATAGATTAGGAGGCCTTGATTTATGTCAAAAAAACTTTATATTATAACGCCTCTCGTCTTTCTTCGTCATTAAAATTTCGCGTCGTTCGGTTACCCCCAATTACCGTCAATTCCTTGTGCGGAACATGTCAAGGAATTTGAAACCATAGATTATAATGTCTATAGAACAGCCCACACGTAGCGCAATGTTTAAAATGTTTAACACATTTAAAACGGTTGTGTATCTTTTATGTTTATGTATTGTGTATCTAGATAAAGTTTGTTTGTTTGTTAGATGTAAATTACATTACAAGTAAAGCTTGCCATGCGTTGTGTCCATTAGGACACAACGCATATAGTTAATGTGTTTATGAGATATTTTTTTTATAAAAAGTAATAACTTTTTAGGTAAGTAATTGCACTGTGGCCAGGATGATTGGCGTATTGTAGAAGTCTACCGGCTATCCTAACCATCAGATCGCAAAATTGTAGAGTCACTATTTCGGCTGAAGGAGTAGAAAAGACAACTTGGATTCCTACCCGGGCAAGTTGGTACACATATTTTAACCAATGCTCGCCTCTTATGAGGTACTTGGTAGAGAGGCAGATGGTCTATTCTGCTCAGCGGATTCGGACCAACACGAAGAAGAATTTTAACATCGCAGTAACAGATACCAGTGGTTCTATTACAGTTTGATATAAAACTTCATCTTATTGAATTCTGTGCCAGAAATATTATGTATTTAAATAAAATGTATGTTATTTTGTTCCTGTAAACTTTGTTAGTAGTGTCAGGTCAGTTGGACACATTTACATAAATTAGTAGGTAATGATAATTTCATGCGTAGTAACAAATACTCTGTCTATGTTAACGAAGTCTATGTCTGGAACTTTTAGTATAACTTAAATGAAATTCTCGACATTATCTGCGCGAGTGGAGTTAAAAGTTTTGTATGCTAACAAGATCCGTAAAGTAACTCCTGAAGCCTATTATTATATCTTCAGTTGAAACGTGAATGTAATTTCACTTGTTACGGTCTAAGATCCGATTTGAAGTGATGTTCTATCATCTGTTTAATGAATGCTAACTATTTAATGTTGCTAGAGTGGATTTAAATTTATGTATGTTAACAAGTTCTGTAAAGTTACTTCCAAATCCTGCTGTTATATCTCCAGTTAACATAATGAACATAATTTAACTTCCTTACTATGAGATCTGATTTGAGACGGTTCACATTTATCTTTCTAATGAACGAAAACTTATTTTATACTGTCTTAATAAAGTTGAATTTGATGTAACCTACATAGTATAAAACAAAGTCGCTTTCTCTGTCCCTATGTCCCTTTGTATGCTTAAATCTTTAAAACTAGGCAATGGATTTCGATGCGGTTTTTTTAATAGATAAAGTGATTGAAGAGGAAGGTTTAAGTGTATAATTTATACCCGTGCTAAGCCGGAGCGGGCCGCTAGTCAATACTAAAATGAATTTAGCATTAAAAACATTTTTAAGAGTGTAAAATCTAAAATATCTTAGTAATAATAAGTTAACAAAAAAAAATTTTGAGTGCACACACAATGTTAAAAAAACACATTTTCATTCAACAAACAGATAGGTGTTGGTTGCTCTTGTATCGTATCTTTGTCTACAAACTTTAACATTTCAGCTGCGCAAGGAAACAATACAGCATCTTTGAAATCTCTTGTTCTTTATGGAAAAACTTTAGGGTTAAGTCTCCCATTATGTTTTATTATATGTTAATTACACAGAATAATCTCCTACTTAATGGTTCAGAGTTGTCACTAACCAAGTACATTTTTATAGAAACTAAAAACCAGAACCGTAACAGTGAAATGCGGTCATGGTGTATGTGTATATCTTTTCAAAATAAGAAACCCTGTTATTTAATAACTGTAATCCACATCGAAAAAAATAACATAAATCCACAGTGACACTAAAGCCTCTTTTTTATTTTTTTAAACTCGCAACTCGGAAAAAATTAAGGAGAACGGGCATTTTTATGTAACTTAGTTAAGAATACTTTGACTAAAAAACTGAAGAAATCAAATCCAGTCTCAATATTGCTAATCGATCAAATATTGGCAGAAAAACCTATAATTAAAGGTAACTTGCAACAATGAGTGATCGTTAAAAGTCTCTGTTCCAACTTTGAAGGTGTAAAGGTAGACTGTACTGTGTAAAAAAGTATCTTCACGCCCATACCCCCTAAGTAGTAGGCAGAGGTAAAAACCAGTTCAGGCAACCCACGATTAGCCGAAGACACTAAGTCCCACAATGTGATAGGTGGCAAGCCTGTCGCCAACCGGACACATATCCAATCTCGGGCAACCTTATTTTTATTAGAAAATTGAAAATGCACAATTTCAAATTTTTTCGTTGCCTAACCCGGGTTCGACCTCGGGACCTCAAAAGGTCAAGTCCGTGGCCGAACCGCTAGACCGCTAGTGTATATATGTGAAGGTTACCTTGTCAACAAATACATACATAGATAATTATATAGGCATACTAAGATGTTCACCCAGCTGACATATTTTCCATGTGGTCAGACGTCGTCTATAGATACCAGTGATGGTCTTAATTATTGTGACTTGTTAAGGAGGTTGTTTTTTATCTTTTAACCTCTTGCGTCAGGTTACAGATAACCCAACCCTCCTGGCAGGAACTGGCGAGCTCTGATGTACGGCAGAAGTAGATTAGGTAGTATAAATATATGTGAATGTTTGCTCTCACGAGGGATATGTTTATTATATAACACAGCTTAGGCTATCTGTTCTAGATAGCGCGAAAGCTATATTAGGCATTCGGCCAAACGTCCTCCACCATTATGGAGTTAATAGAAGTACAGTCAGCAGGTTTGATGCCTGACAACATATTTTTTTTACTTTGCCGAGAATTTTTAACCGATTTGAAAAGGAGGGTTTGTTTCGGATGTATCTTATACCTTTCAACGAGCAATTCTTGTATATATATATATAATTGGAATCTCGGAATCGGCTCCAACGATTTTCATGAAATTTAGTATATAGGGGGTTTCGGGGGCGATAAATCGATCTAGCTAGGAATCATTTTTAGAAAATGTCATTCGTGTTTTATTGTTGTTGTTAACTAACAAAGTCCGTTGTTAAGTAACGAAGTCAATGATTGTTTGCTTTGAGGTTAGACTTTTTAAATTTTCGTAGTTAAATATAATTTCCAAAAAACACAATTTGTAAAAAAACAAAAAAAATTACCGAGCAAAGCTCGGTCATCCAGGTACTATAACTTAAAGACAGATATTTATGAGGAAATGGCTTCTTTGGCTTTTATGTATATGTGTAATTAGATTTGTTGAAAATGCTATTGATATCAAAATAGGTTCCACCATTTAGTTACTAGTTAAAAGAGTTATTTACTAGTTAGTCAAATTCATTTATTTGCTTGGCTTGTGGTACCTACTTACATTATGGTCCGCATACCCCTCATTAACATGCAAATTTAAAATAATCATTTTCGTTATATAAATTTAAAAATAAACTATTTAAAATCATATAAAAAGCAACTGATGTATTCATTATATTACATCAAAGTATAAATATCGGAGCTAACTTATATAATTGACCGAATGTTACTTTATGTAATAAAAAAGTGTTTATTAGAACTGTGGAAATAAGATAAGTTTAAAAAAATACACTAACACGAAGAAAATTGAGCATCTATTTCAAATTGGTCCCAAAATAATCAAAAGATTTGCTTGTTTTGTTTTTAGTAGGTACTTGAATACTAAAAGTACCTATTATAAAAATATAGAAACATAATAATACAAATGCTTCAAAGATAAAAATATTCAAAGATATAAAAAGGTTAAATTTTGCACGACTCAATTATATCAAAAAGAAATTTGAGAAATAATATGACCAAAAACTGTTATTTCAAGCTTACTCTTCGCGTTTGTGGACAAACGGTAGGTATAACAGTCGATTTCTCGTAAAAAATATCGACTTTTTATTGTTTTCACTTCGTATTCGCTACAGACTAATGAAGTCTTTGGTTCGAATCGTATACGTTACCATAAGTTATCATACGATCAGTCTTATTGTATTTATTGTAATAATTTCTGACGTAAGAATGTGACATTTTAAGTGTCCTCTAGATTAAAGAAAGCTGTGATGAGATTAGTTTCACCGCCCTTTATACTACTAGAGCCATAACGCTTGTGCTCGTCTTTGTCTTATTTCGTGCTGAAGTTTTGGGTAGCTGCTATACTTAAACGTAGCTTAAGATCTCACTTTGAGCTAGAAGATGTTGGCATATATAAATGTTTTTGTTACAAGGAACATAGTTATTTAGCAATATTTTATATTTTGTTTCATTTTAGTTCGGCCATACGATATATGTGTGTATATCAGTGGTTCACAAATTTATTCAGGCTACGACCCATCTAAAAAAGTTCCCAAACTCGGGACCCACCTCTATGACATTTAACCGCCTCGTTGGTCGAGTGGCTAGCGTACTCGCCTTACTACATCGACCAATCGCGAGGCTTGGGTTCGATTCCCGACGGGGGCAGGCAGTTGTGTGATGAACATTTAGATGTCTGCATTTCCGGGTCTGGGTGTTTATTAAATTTATTCTGGTATCTATTTAAGTATTTCTATATATTAGTATCGTTGACTAACACCCATAACACAAGCATATAATTTGCTTACTTTGGGGTTAAAAAAAAAAAACTGTTACCAATATGAATAAAGGACTAAGCTTATTTATACTATATTATTTGTAGACTAGACACATTTTTATTACTTTATCTATTGGATTAAGTCTCTCTGCCTACCTCTTCGGGTATATGGGCGTGAAGATACTAGTACTAGTACTAACTTCGTTTGCTAGACGATTTGCATTTACGTTTTGTGAACACCCTACTCCAAATCTGTCATCGATCATATTAGGTTAATCGATTAAGTATGAACGTCAATTATTAAGATAAACGTTTATGGTAACTTGTCAACATTGTCAATCAAGATAAATCTTTAGACGCCATACATGGTTTAGAGAAAATGTAATAAAAAGTGTTTTTTTAGATTTGACGTATCAATTTTTGAAGTTATACTTCTTTTGGCGCGTTGGGAAAAAAGGATGAGGGTAAATTTTTACGATGCGCGCGCACACCGTCACGAAAAACCGACATGATGAAGTTAGCTATAGATAACATTTTAGTTTTTCAAAAAAAGGTACGAACAAAGTAAAAGAAAGGACATCTACGTATGTTTGCGTGAGAACTGACAACTGTATTCACAATATTTCTTTATTTCTATGGTTAGTGTCATTTTGTCTACAAATGTAAAATAAGGCAATTTTATCTTATTACGCCGAAGAAGTATAACTTCTAACGCGTGTACATAAGTACACACACAATTTTTTTTTGTATTAATGGTACCGATTTCTTGAGTAAGTCAAATTAGACACACACCAAAATGATAAACCGTGCGAGCCAAAAAATGTTGAGATTTGAGATTATTAACGGCTATCACATAACCTGGAATATGACAATGGCGAGCACTTGACGTCATAGTAATAGGTGAATGTAGCACCAAATGTAGCATAGTACTCGCAATCTACCGTCCAATTATTATGTGCATCATTTATTTTCCTGTCGGTCAATTAGCCCAGGTTATATCAATTTTAGACCTACAAGGTGATCATGGATAAAAGAGTAATAACACTGATTCTACAAAACGAGTAAAATAAAAACCGAAGGCAAGGAAATAAATACAAAAAAACGGAGAAAAAGAAGGATCACTTGAAGAACAATCGTAAAAGTACGTTGAGGTCATTAATCGTCTAGTAACAAAATCTAATTATGACAGAATACAATTTAATTAAATTTGTAACAGTGGGTCAATTTGTCACGCCATCGCCCGCCTTTATAGGCCAGTTACAGATGGCGCGGTTATTATTAACGCCTTTATTTTATGTTCGTTTAGGAGAAATTTGAGCAAAGACATAAAATTATATTATTATGTTTTATCAAGATTATGACAAAATTACAGTAATAGTATACTATACAATACTACTACTATATTACCCAAATGTTGTGCACTTAATCGAAATGCCTGAAAGATAGCTGAAGGAAAGTGTGTATGTACCCACACATCCATACATTTTAAAAATAACAGAATTCCAAGGCCAGTTATGCAATTTTATTTCTTTTTGTAATTATTTTGGTTAATGATGTTTTTTTTTTATTTACAATGTGTTTTTTGTTATTTGTTACCTAGTACCTACATCTATCTACATTAAGTATTATTATGTATAAATCATTTTATTAATAAAAGATTTGTGTGAATGAAGGAATTAAATCAATTTTATTCTCTCTTACACGACGTTAAAGTCACGAAAAAATTCCCTCTACACACTAGTAAATATACGTCAAAAAAGGATTTTCACGCCCGTATCCCCATTATACTTATTAGGACATTTAACGCCAATAGTTTTTTTTTTATTTCACACGTACTTATATCTATATTCAATAAAAATAACATTGTATTTTTTTATAATTTATACTTGTCTAAATCTCTTATCGAGAAGCTATTTTGTTAGTTACTTGAGTTATTTTATTTAACTAGATTTCACAAAAGCGCTTCATCTGGAATTAGCCTATTGTTTTGACAGTTACCGCCCCATTGTTTTATGGTGTTGTTCCAATAGGATATGAATCAGAAGGCTTCCCGTCGATATATAATTAATAGATTAGCCTTACCTGTTCTTTGATTAATGTCGCGGGTTCGATCCTATTAACGTTGACAGTGACGTATATGAATGTTGTCGTTTGTTTTATAACGGCAGGTTTATGTAACTCATCATTTTATATTAAAATGCCGGTAATTTTTGTTTTTAACTTTTAAAATTCGAAATTCCGCCATTAATTAGTTCTTGTGTGGTCTGTTTTCGTTGTGGTATCTTCACGCCCATATCCCCGAATAGGTAGACAGAGGTGCAACCAGGGCACCCACGACTAGCCGAAGACACTAAGTCCCACAATGAGATAAGTGGCAAACCTTTCGCCAACTTGGCACATATCCAAACCCGAGTAACATTTTTTTATTACAAAAATGGAAAACCCAAATTTTCTTTTTGTTGCCCGAACCGGAATCGAACCCGGAACCTCATGCAGTCAAGTCCAACACCTTAACCGCTAGACCACAGAGGCGAGTTTTAAATAGGTTAGTATAGATATTAGTACATATCATTGTTAATATTAATTACTAAAAATAATATATATGCTGTTGAGTATATAGCATATTGACTGTTTACCTGCGACTATACAGCGTTTAATACATAATACATATAAACTTTCGTCCACATTGTATCCGTTTGGGGGTTGATTAAAAAAGTAGTTTAAATCTGAATTTGGGGCTTTAACTATGCGCATACTAAATTTCATTTCTTCAGCAGTTTAGCCGTAAGACACAGGTAGACAGACTTTCAAAAAAATACTAACTTTTACTTTTAACACCTCAATAAATATGTGTACAAAGTTTAATGATGATTTATTTAGTAGATTTTGCTAAAATGTGTAACAAAAAATTGACATTCGCATTTGTAATTTTAAAAGGGATAGTATAGATAACCGCTTACACATGTTGAGCACATATCCTGTCAATCTGCATGTACAGTCTACTTCCCTTGTATAATAAAACATGACAAACTTTTTTCATATAGATACTCGCATTGGATATGTGGTAATGGACATGGACACAAAGGTATGTTTTATCGAAATGAGCTAGCTGCTTTTAATTACTGCTAAGCGATACAGTGTTGTTTGTGAAAGTAAACATCAGCGCACATTACACACATCCCCTTTAAGTTTTCTTTTTAACATAGGCATCAATTAAATTTTTTTCTTCGTTAAAATAGTATCTTATTTTACTCAAAATTAATACAAAACAAAAAATTAATAACAACTAAAATATAATTATAAATAAATTTCGTTTGCTCACTCGATTCACTTACTGGGGCACCTTAGTTTATGCTCTATTAAACAGTACTGTCTTTATGTAACGCATGTCAAGCTAGACTTTTTCCTTTATATCTAAAAATTGAGAACTATTAAATTTAAATTTGCAATTGATGGATCTTTTTTGGAAATGCCTTATATGTTGCTAACTTCGCAGTTTTTACCGGACTATGATAGTTGATGGAGCCTGAAATTCGAAGGTCTGCAAATAATAAAAAAACGTTGCAAATGTAGAAGTCATTTTTACTTAGCATACTTAGCATAGGGCAATTTTGCAAAATGTTAACGATGACATAGTGCGACTTTTTTATTGAATAACTTGTTGCAAGTACGTCTATTCATTGCAATACGCATTCTCTACAACCCAGGCGTGAGATCGTGGTAGTTGTTTTTTTATTTTTTACTATTAAGACTTCGTTATTAGCGACTTTTACCATACAAATATTGTGTTTTTATAACCGCATAAAAATTTTCCTTCTGGTCTGGTCCTACAGCCTTATTAAAAACCAGTTTTCAAAATATTTTTAGTAACGGCCTATTGACGGTATTATACACAATAAAAATATTGCAATAAGGCCCTTGTCTATAGTGGACGCTGGGTTGACTATATGAAATGCAATACGTATTTTCTACAAAACAATACAAGCGTGGGAGTGTGGCAGATGTTGTCTTTATTATTTATTATTGATATGTCCTGCGTTGATTGTTGGCCCTGTTACATCTAGACTTAATTAGATGTAATTACTGTAGAAATGTGTTAAATATTTCTCCCGACATTAAATAAATTCTTGTACACATTGTATAAGTGTAAAACTTTTTTTCGTTGGATGCTTTATTTTTTAAAAACAACTAGCTGCTCCGGTGAACTTCGTATCGCGTTATCAACTGCTAGCACTTTGTCATAGTCCGGTAAAGTTGTAAAAACCTTGCGATTAGCAACATATTAGCCATTTCAAAAAAATAACACTGGTGGTGCACTGGCTTTTACTAGGTGGTAGAGTTTCGCAGCGACTCACCCGGATTGGTACCGCCGCCTTACCTATTCCTGCCACCATAACGTCATGACGTGTTCCGGTTCGAAGGGTAAGGTAACCGGTTAACTTACTTTTGCTCGAGGCCTAAAATTCCGGCCTCTGGGTGGCTACGCACCATTACCACCTTTGGTATCTCTAGGTGGCGTGAATTTCTTACCATAAGAAAACCGTCTGCTTGTTTGCCTTCCAATGTCATAAAAAAAGGTGGTGATTCTGCTGTTCACAAACTAAACGTCTTAATTTAGACGCGTGCTATCTTTTTCAAATGAAACAAAAACAAAAGAGATGGAAGAGTTTAGACATGTCTGATTATTCCGGACATGTCAAATTGTGATGTTTTTAAACAACATTTTTAGAGTGATAGATTAAACATCGGTAGAAATGTGTTTAGAGTCTAATCTGACAGTACCAATTGTGTATTGTTTCTTTCTACTACTATCGTTAAAATAAGACAGCGATAATTTAAAATTAGTTTAGTGAGTGGACAACTAAATTACCACCACTGTGTAGGATTAAAGCATTGATTTTCCCTCTAATTTTTCATAAGAACTTTTCCCTGACAATAGCTAATATAACATAAAAAGAATTTGCAAAATCGGTCCATCTGTTCACGCGTCATGCGATGACCACGCGAAATGGGGATTAATTTTTATTTTTTTTTAGTTTTTTATGATATTGGAAGGCAAACAAGCAGGTGCATTTCCTGATGGTAGAAACTTCACGCCGCATAGAGTCACCAAAGGTGGTAATGGTGCGTTGCCAACTTTGGTGTCTCTAGGCGGCGTGAGTTTCTTACCATTAGGAAATGCGTCTGCTTGTTTGCCTTCCAATACCATAAAAAAATAAAAAAAAGTGTACCAGGTGCTGGACTTGACTGCATGAGGTCCCGGGTTCGATTCCCGGGTCGGGCAACAGAAAGAAAATTTGGTTTTTCCAATTTTCTTATGAAAAATGTTGCTCGGGATTGGATATGTGCCCGGTTGGCGATAGACTTGCCACCTATTCATTATTATATACCACCATTGTGGGACTCAATGTCTCGGCTAGGCGTGGGTGCTCTGTTTATGCCTCTGCCTACCTTTTCGGGGATATGGGCGTCAAGATACTACTTACCACCTAATTTAAGTTTGTATGATGTAAAAAATATAAAGTTCAGTACTAATACGAGTGGAAAGTAAATTAATAAATTGTTATACAACGATCACCCTCAGTAGTTGCCGCTAGTTATTTTTTTTTACGTTACGTTAACAAAAGCTAACTGTCCGTCAGTTCTGTATTCTTTTGCTCCTTCTAATTTTCTAATTAAATATTAGTATACCTGTAAACAACTACAGGTAAATGTGTACAATACCATCTAGAGCATTAATATATCTAGAAACTGCACAATGTACAATAGTAATAAATAAATAATAATAAATAAATACCCCTGGACAGATTTGTGTGATTACACAAATTGAATCTAACCCCGAAGTAAGCAAATTATATGCTTGTGTTAAGGGTGTTAGTCAACGATACTATTACTTATAAATACTTAAATAGATACCAGAATAAATTTAATAAACACCCAGACCCGGAAATGCAGACATCTAAATGTTCATCACACAAATGTCTGCCCCCGTCGGGAATCGAACCCGAGCCTCGATGTAGTTAGGCGAGTACGCTAGCCACTCGACCAACATGGCGGTCAAGGTACAATGCGCATACTGTATATCACACTTGACATGTATAAACTTTTACGGTCTTATTAATAAACGCGGTGTAAAGTACTCCAAGGTTCAACCAGGTTTTATAGTCTTCATTACAATGTAATACAGACTATAATATCAACTTGAATTTACACCCACGTTAGTCCACGTTTATTAATATGACGGTTAGTGACGCTAGTAGTAGGTATATTAAAATAATATAAAAAATAAAAAATAGTGTCAATTTTGTTAAGTTATCATTTTTTTTTAACGATGCTAATAGAATGAGACAAAACTCGTTTAGAACTATTATATTACAATAAACATGACATTTATTCAGACTTCTAATCTATCCCTAGGAAACGTTGATTAAATCGTCAAATTTGTTCGGACTTGTAAGTCATATCTAAAATGTTCCACCTCTTTTCTTTTGGTTTCATCGGAAAATAGTAGTAGCTATAGTAGCTATTATACACTTAAAAGAAGATTAATTTATGCTAAGTAGAATTACCATCATTGCTATATTACTTGCTATTTTAATCATTAACGGCCAATGTTAATAATGTATCTCAATCTAATGGATTTCAAACAATCTAGATAGCTGCGTATCCGCCGGCCTATCCTATACCAAATTGCAATATTAATCCTGTCCACAGATATGTTATTGGCAAGCGATAACATAAAAATGGATCAAAATATTAATCTTTTACAGCAAGTTTTGGATTAGGATTGATTATTAATATTGGCCGTAAACCGTTACGGCGTAATCAGTAATAACTATAAATTACAGTGTGAAACCAAATTAATTAACGTCAATAAAATTTGCAAATATATTCTAATTAATAACCTTTCAGTTTGTCTTATTTTTTATATATTTTTTTCTGTCTGGCTTACAAACTGTCTGAGTCTGTGCTGTACATGAGGTAAAAGCAAAATGTGTTTTTCAATTTCCTAATAGAAACGGACCGGCCGGCATCGTTTAAGTGGCTGAAAATAACTACGAGTACTAAAATTACATATCTAAGTACACTTGCCAAATCTATTTTTTTATACATTTAATAGCCATTTAAACTACCTATCACCTGTATAGCTTACCCATACCTTAGCCATACTTAAGGTTTGTAATTATATTTTATAATAAAGATGTTATTATATGCACATTTTTTAATGTAATGCAATTCTAAACGTATCCTACACTAATGAATGCTCTAAGGTACTTCATAGACTCCTTTTTATATTTTTTCGTGTGAACAAAGACATATGGTAAATTGTCTTCGTTGCAGACGACGTGTCTACAAATTAATACCTATTTTATTAATATCCTATACTTATAGTGAAAAAGGTATTTTTTAACAAAGACCTTTGTTGTCTCTGGCGTAGTTTGTTTTGAACGTGGTTTCACTTATGCGTTTCACAAGCATTTGTCCTCATTTTTAACCGATTTCTAGAAAGGGGGAAGTTATGTATTCCATACCCATATTCTTTTTAATTATGTCCATCGTTTTCTCGGTCATTACCAAACAGATTTTAAAAGTCTTTTTTTCATTTAAAAGAGCATCTTTTAGAGGTTTTCCCATTGCCAGTAAGTCTGGATCTGATATTGGTAACTCAGGGAAATCGAGAAAAATACTTTGTTTTTGTGTACGTAGATGATTTATTTATTCAAATCAAAGTCGTTTTTTGCAATAAAATTATTAAATCTAGAAGGAAATGCCGCAAGCATCATAAATGATATTATTTTTAAGTGATTAACTTTAACTAAGATTTCAACAAATTTGTATTAACTGAAAACTAAAACAAACTTAAACAATATAATTAACCGAATCCAACCGAACCTCTAACTGGTATTTTTTATAGTTAAATTTAACCTATCCTGTCACCGCATGTTATTTGTCTAGCGCATTGTTAAATTTGACATTTAATTGGTAAATTGTGGAAATAGGAGACAGCTGTGGTCACGGTGCGTGATCTGGGAATAGGGTTGCTGGTAGATAGATTTAAAACGATACCAACTTTTTCAAACACTTTTAGGCGTATTTTTCAAAGAATAGGCAAAAAAACAAGCTTATAAATGCGAGAGTTTATATATCTGTTGGTTTGTTACTCCTTCACTAAAAAACTGATGAATCGATTTTCATCAAATTTGGCTCACATTGAGAAGGTAACTTGGATTAACACATTGGATAGTTTTTATCCCAATAAAAGGTTCCTGTGTGACCATTAACCACGCGGGCAAAACCTATTGGTAAATATATTGAATTTCCAATCTCTAAAGTGGTAGGATGAGGTATAACCAGGTCACCCACGATTAACGATGATACTTAAGTCCACTCCATGATAGGTGGCAAACCTATGACAACAGGCACTTGTCCGATCCCGGCCAGAAACTTTGTCCATGTTGGTAGCAAATGTTAATCTGCTATCCTGTGCAAAAAACGAGATCTTGACTTACTTGAAACTGGAATGAAATAGTAACAAGGGTGGAGAAAAGGTAATGTAAAAGTTGTAAAACTTTATCATTTTACTCGTGCAGTAGATACCAGTTCAATAATTCGTAATTTAAAATACAAGATTACCAAACGATGGAACTGTCATATTGTCACGCCTGCAATATAATCAAATAAATTCAAATGTTATAAATAACACAGTATGAAAATTGTCAACACCTCTGACTAAACTGTAATGCTTTATAGCTAAGAACTATCTTGACCACGTCAGCTTTCAAACAAAAAAATCTGCTACAAAATCGGTCCATCCGTTCAAAAGTTGTAATGCCACAGACACACGTACACACAGACACGTCAAACGTGTAACATATTTCCAACGAGAACTAAAAATAAGGATTTTGTTTTAAGATATATTCTGATGCTATTAAATCTATTCATACACAACATCACGCCCCATCCCTTGCGTGGTAGGCAGAATGCGTGATGGAGTGCCAAGTGTTAAGATTTATGCATACCTGCCTAGTTTCATTCACATTCAATGCGCTGTATATAAATGTATTTATTTATAAATATACTGTGTTTCATTACGTTTGAATGTATGTAAAATGTTTATGTATTGTTTGTTGCTTGTGTATGTAAATCGCTTCTGTGGTCTAGCGGTTCAGTTGTTGGAATTGATTGCATGAGGTCCCGGGTTCGAATCCCGGGTCGGGCAATAAAAAAAATTGGATTTTTCCAATTTTCTAATAAAAAAAACGTGGCTCGGGACTGAACATGTGCCCGGTTGTCGAAAGGCTTGCCTATCACATTGTGGGACTTAGTGTCTTCGGCTAGTCGTGGGTAACCGGTTGTGCCTCTGCCTACCTCTTCGGGGATATGGGCGTGAAGATTCTTTTTTTAAAATTGTTTAATGTACTAAATCATAGACTATAATATATATTATATAGATTGCGGTACAAAACTTTAAATTGTCAACCCTATTGTCAAATGGTTCTAATAGTAGTTTAAAGTAACATAACTGTAACCGCTGTGTTTGATATGCTGTTTGTGGTCAGGTGCATATGTCATGTTCACTTACACTAAATGGTCCAGTCAATTGGTTTTATTCGGGCCGTCATAGTACCAATGCAGGCCATTGTAATGTTCCACAATAGCAAAATAACAAGCCAGTGAACTTGCTTAAGGTCTGGGTCTTCGTAATTAGGTATTAACTAGAGAATATTTAGTAACTATTCTTATCATAGATATTTTTTAGTTGAGGTAAGTAAAGTATCTTCAAACCCACATCCCCGAAGAGAAAGGCAGAAAGAAGTACAACCAGAACACACACGACTAGTCCAAGACTCTAAGTGCCATAACGTGATAGGTGGCACCCTGGCAACGTTCTTATACTTTTTTCTGTTTCCCGGGGGTCAAACCCGGAACCTCAAGAAGTCTAGTCCGACGCCGGACCACTAGACCACAGAGGCGATTAAATCATTTAAGGCCAGGATATTCGATATAACCTATTTGTGATACAATTTTAAATAATCAAATATGCTTTGTTTTGATTCTGAGAAAAAATATACAATTTAGTTTGATATACATTGTATATTAATTGACGATTTAAAATAGGATATTTGGAACTTTACTCGATTATATATAAAAGGAAAAAAAATAGTTATTAATACTTTTTCAGGATTTATTTTAAATTAGACGTATTTTGGCCAATAAATACCTACAGCGTAATAGTGAAGTTTTAAAAAAATTGGCTACTTTTTTAATTTTTAATACATAACGTAATATTTATTTATATGAACAAAATCGCCGCGATGTGGTTGGGGTCGCACGTCTAACTACACTTAACTACACCGACCAACCGCGAGGCTCGGGTTCGATTTCCGACGGGGGCAGGAATTTGTGTAATGAACATTTAGATGTCTGCATTTCCGGGTCTAGGTGTTTATTAAATTCATTCTGGTATATATTTAAGTATTTCTATGCATTAATATCGTTGACTAACACCCATAACATAAGCACATAATTTGCTTACTTTGGGATTAGATTCAATTTGTGTAACTTGTCCTGGGATATATTTTAAATAAATTGGTTAATGTTGGTCTATTCTACAAGAAGTTTTCATCTCACCCTAGTGTTATTCTTGTTCCTATTAGGCGAGGATACGACATTTTAGTGTTAGTCTCTGGCTTAGGTATGTCCCTGGTATATGTATATGTCACAGGATTACACTCTCAAATTCAGATTACTATTATGGCAACATGCTAATACCACCGTTTTGTCTAGAAGCAACGTGTATTTCTTACCATTACGAAAATTATCCGCTTGGAAGCCAAAGTCCAAAACAGAAAAAACCACTAGCTGACCTGGCGAACTTCGTACCGTCTTAAATTAGTGAGTAGCAATGCATCCTTGCGGATCTAATTTAGAAACCATCCAGGGACCCATTCAAATAGACATATAAAATTTCCACCAAATGGATTGAGCCGTTCAGAAGTAGTTATGTGATAAAGATAAATATAGTATTATAAACATAGTAAATAATCATGTGTATTAAGATACATCCTATTAATATTATAAATGCGAAAGTTTGTATGTATGGATGTATGGATGTTTGTTACTCTTTCACGCAAAAACTACAAAGCCGATTACGATGAAATTTGGTATGTAGGTAGCTGAAGACCCAGAATAACAAATAGGCTACTTTTTATCCCGGAGTTCCCGCGGGATTGGGACTTACGCGGGTGAAACCGCGAGGCGCAGCTAGTACTTGATATGTAACAGATGAGTTTGCAAGTAACTTACTGTTTTATATTTTTACTATAGTTTAGAGATGTCACATCCCTAATAAAACTATCGATATATAAAAACGATCGAAAATCTCAGATACCAGCGATGTGCTGTGGGGTGGAAAATGGAAACTAAATAAAGTAGGGTACGAAGGTCGGGTGGAAACTGCGTATCGTAAACACGAGTTACAGCGAGACGAGATATCGATATACGATTCAGATTATCGATATTTTACAAACTATAAAACTGGGATTACCTCCTTACCTCCGGCTTTATATCCTCAACTTCGAATTTGTTTCGAAGACCTTATAATATTGGAAGGCAAATAAGGAGCGTGTTTCTTGATTATGATGTTGACTGTTTTGTGTTCACTACCGCACAAGTCACTATAAAAGTTTCCAGGTCAAATTAGAGCACTTTTTTATGATATTAGAAGGCAAACAAGCAGACGGATTTCCTGATGGTAAGAAATTCACGCCTCCTAAAAACACTAAAGGTGGTAATGGTGTGTTGCCAACCTGAGGCCGGGATGTTAGGCCTCGAGCAAAAGTAAGTTTACCGGCCACCTTACCCTCCAAACAGGAACACGTCATAACGTGATGGCGGCAGGAATAGGTAATGCGGTGGTACCAATCAGGGTAAGTCGCTGCGAAACTCTACCACCTAGTCAGATGTCACGGTATTAGTGACGGTTAGCCTATACTCGTCTTTTACGAGTTTTTACGGTCTATTCTGCAAAGGAGCCCGGACCAACACGGGGAAAAACGGAGCTTTACCTTTTACCTCTACCTTGCAGTTCGTAAGAGGCGAGCATATGTTAGCTGGTGCTAGAGTACTGTATAGAAACTAGCTTGGTAAGTCTGACTTACCGACTGTGTCATATTCTGTTTAGGTTTGCCTGTAAACTTGCACATTGGACCTCACATGACAGCGACGCGCCTATAACGTCTTTTGTACCAACGTTGTATCTCACTGTAGCAAATCGGGTGTAATTGTGTTTAATTACCTATACAAGTTTTTAACCGACTCCAAAAGAGGAGTTTCACAATTCGACTGCACCTGTTTCTTTGTATGTTTGTTTCTCGATTACTCTGCCAACAACGAAACGATTACGATAGTTCTTTTTTTAAAAACATAATTCATGGTTATTATCGCCTCTGTGGTCTAGCGGTTCAGTTGTTGGACTTGACTGCATGAGGTCCCGGGTTCGAATCCCGGGTAGGGCAACAAACAGAAAATTGGGTTTTTCGAATTTTCCAATAAAAAAAATGTTGCTCGGGATAGGATATGTGCCCAGTTGGCGATAGGCTTGCCACCTATCACATTATGGGACTTAGTATCTTCGGCTAGTCGTGGGTGCCCTGGTTGTGCCTCTGCCTACCTCTTCGGGGATATGGGCGTGAAGATACTTTTACTTTTATATAAAAATCAATTGCTGTTCGTTAGTCTCGCTAAAACTCGAGGACGGCTGAACCGATTTCGCTAATTTTGATTTGGAATTATTTGGTCAAATCCAGGGAAGGTTTAAAAGATAAGAAAATGGAAAAAACTAGCGATAAAACTAGGAGAAACAACATTGTACTTTTTCCCATATAAACTGAACGGGTGGAACGAAGTTCGCCGGGACAGCTAGTTTGTATAATATATATTTTACTATATATAACTTGAAGTTTTGATCATACGGCGAAGAAGGGCACAAAAAGACCGACGAGCTTTCTGTTGTGGGCGACTTTCAAATCACCTTCTGGTGTCAGCTCCTTCTTCTTGCTAATCTTTGTCGTGTGCCGTAAAAAATAGTCTGTAAATCACGTTGCATTCAGTGGCACATATGAAGATAAACAGTATTTTTCATTAAAACTTCATTTTTAACTTAATTTAAAATTAATTTAATTTAATTTATTCACTTTACATAAAAAACAAAGTCGTTTTGCGCTAGCGGTCCCTATATGTGTTTAGATCTTTATAACTGTGCAACGGATTTTGATGTGTTTTTTTTAATAGATAGAATGATTTAAGAGGAAAGGTTCATATGTATATAACAAAAAAAGAAGTTTGTCCACGGAAACGTTTGCGAAACGGAAATAAAAGATGCGTTCTTTATCAGTTAAGTACTTGAAACTTAGTCTGTAATTAGTTTTAAGCAGATTTTAGCGTGGAAAATTCTAAGAATTAGCATGAGTAAAATGAATGTTAACAAGTTGCGAAAGCTAAAATTTATTTATATCGCGTATGTATGTATCGAATTTAGATTATTGACCATCACTAGTTTATTAATTCCTCAAGGTCACTTAATAATCCCTCTGCTTACATATGGCTAACACCACTTACATTCCTTATACTGGTTACAGCCCTCGTTTATTATATTGAAGTAGTCATAAACTATTAGTCTATTGTATAAACCCCCTATTATTTGAGGAAAAAATACCAAAATGGATATCGTTTTAACGAAATTAATTGTTTAATGAAGCAAATGCTCGTAGTTTCTAATGTGATCACGCCGCCATTTTGTTTTGTGACGTAGGCATGGCTGAGTATCCTTAGGGTGTCCATGCGCTGTATTATAATGTTTTTTTTTTCTTTAAATCTAACTGTGTAATCAAAGACATTTTATTTTTTTATTTAGGATGTTGTAAACAATTTATATATTAAAAATAGTTACAAAACACTTTGGAAGTAGTGGTCGTGTTTACGGCATACTTGAATAGACAATGGAATAAAAAAAGAACAACAAAGTTTTTACCGTCAATGAAAATTACATGAAACCATTTAATTTGTTTGGTAATAAATTAAGGAATGGCTAAAATATAAGTTAAAATATAAGTAAATTACTGCTTCGTTTGAGTGATATACTGAGTAATAACATAATATTTGAATTAAGTGTACTTATATACATTAAATAAAATTAATAAAAAAGCAGTAATGTCTGTAAAGTCGGTTTACTGACGATAGTTGAACTTGACAGCGTCATAAGAACGGAGGCCGATTGTGCCTCTCTGTCGCTCGGTCCGTGCTCTCGCTTGCACTTCAGCCTCAAATGGCACGCCTCAGAGCGAGGTAACGTTATGTTATGTTTTTTGGTGCGTGTAGCCGGCTTGTTCGAATTATAAGACGTTGTCACGTTAAATGAATTATTCATATTTTTCATATCCATAAACGAACTGGATTTATTATAACTAGAGTAAGTGTCTGCTTTACAATCCTCGAATACTCTAAAAAATTATTGTATCCTTTACATTTAATAATGCGCGGTCTCCCTAGCCATTCATAATGTATTTGAAAAGCTTGTTATCGAATTTTCTTAGGCGTACGCTGTTACTATATGTATTTGATTAGTATTTGTATGGGGGTGTACTAGTTTTTTGTGCGTATTCATCACTTAATGTCTTTTTATCCAAGTATTTATTGACTTTTAAACGAACATTATAAAGTCCGACATGACGTACCCTACAAAAATATATATGAAGATGTCCGCGTCGTTTTTTGTCAATAATACCGTAACCACTACTTGTTAGAGATTTGCAACTATGTACTTGTCCGGCAGGGCACTGCCTTATTTACGCCGCTGGCTGTTTTAATAATATAGGTGTTTGTTACTGTCGTGTTTCGGTTTTATACGTTACCTTACTAACTATACCTATCACATTTTGTTTCTTAGGAAATAAAGGATTTTCGTAATAATTTGTCTAGTGTAAGTCCATAGACTTGCCCGATTTACTTATTGGACTGCATCAATTATTTTACGAGCGGACCATGGACTTGTTGCATCCCTACACCATAAATCGAAGTAATCTAAAGCAGGGTTCAATGCCACGCAAACGAACATACATAAACTAGTTAATAAACAAAAATAAAAGTAATTTCTTTTTTACATTTTCTCAAAATACCCACATCTGTGAAAAAGAAACTTATAATTTCGAACAATACAAATCCTATCGGGGCACTACCACCGCACATGTCGTAATGAAAAATAAACAAAAGTACAATAGAAATTCGGGTTGGCTCCAGGCCTATATAAATACGTATAGTGCAACCCTTAGATCAGAGCTTCTTAAACTGTGGTCCTTCCATAGTTGGGAATTTTTGATAAATGTTAAATTCAATGGTGTTAAAGTTTTAGAGCTCCGTGATATAAATGTATGTACATGTTTTGTTGTAAATTGGTGACTTTGTTTGGAAGCGAATTTACTCTCAACGAAAAAGATTATTAACTTACACTTTAAAATAAATGAGAAAATATTAAATCAAAAATCAAAATTACAGGAACCAAAAAATTAGTAAAAAGAAGAAATAGTTTTATAATAATTCTGGCGAAGTAAAACCGCTCGGAAAGCCTTGAAAAGTATTTTTTTTTCCAATAAATTTTCCAATAAAAAAAGTATTTTTGAAATCAGCTTATAAATAATAACATGTACAAATATCCATAATTTCCGATTAACATACATGAAAGAAAATAAAATAGTAGTCGAACATAACATAATCTCGTCCTTTTTTGAAGACGGTCGCAAACCAAATAAATATTAGTTTCTTGTTTTTTATTCTGGGAACAAAAATAACATGCGTATAAAAAGCTTCAAATTTTAACAGGGTAATAATAGTATAACAATTGTTTTTATATTCTCATAATTGCTTTTTCTTTTACAAGGCATTAGTAATAACTATTAAGATATTTATCAAAAGTTTTAAGTTAAAGTAAAATTTTAGTGTTGTCCAGAATCGGAAACAATCACATCAAAAATAGATTTTCAAACAAACTGTGCAGGACAGAACGCACCTATTATTAAGCAACGCTATTATTAATATCCTGTTTCGTTTGACGCAAGCGCTGTCGCACACACAAACGTTCCGTCCTAAATCGACCTCAAGAACCGTCGATTAACGCTACAGTTCCAAAAACTCCACACCTAAAAAAGTTTGAGAAACCCTGATTTAGATTAAGATGGGGTGCGTTTTGTTGATCTTGCAGGGCTCGCTGCACTAATATATTGCATCACGGGGCTGATTGGATTCGGTTGCTGATTCTATTTGCCGCCATATTTGTGGTATTTTGTAGGATTTATGAGTTTTAAAAATCGATTTTAAGCTTTATTTCAACTCGGATTATTAGATTATTGGATATGGAGCGAGTAGGAAATATTTTAAAGGATATTAAGCTGCTGTAATACGTGGCATACTTTTTGAAGAATTACCAGGGAAATCTACGAGCTATCAGGATTATAAATTTGCCTAGCCAAATTTGCCTAGCCAAATTTATAATCCTGATAGCTTTATTATTTACTAGCAGCCCGTCCCAGCTTAGCATGAGTGGACAAATTTCTATGTTATCTTTATATATATAACTCTTCTGTGAGTGTGTATGTCACTGAACTCCTTCTAGACGACTGGACCGATGTCGATGAAACTTTTTGTATGTGTTCTAGGGAATTCGAGAATGGTTAAGATTCACAATTTGGTCCACTGGAAAATGTTTTTTTAATTATTTTTTTAATAATAAGTAGTTGTTAATTTTAGAATGTTTCACATCGGATCCAACAGACTGCGCTACTGTCTAAGCATTAATGTCAAGCGATACGAAGTTTGCTGGGTCAGCTAGTTATATATTATATAAATCTTCCTCGTAAATCACTCTGTGTGTGTAGTTTTAAAAATACGAACGTAGAGACAAACAGCGGAAAGCGAATTTGTTTTATACTATGTAGTGATTTACAATTACTAAAGTTACCTGCAAGTATACTTTTGTTAAAACCGTCTAAAAGTATCTTCACGCTCATATCCCCGAAGAGCTAGGTAGAGGCACAACCAGGGCACCCACAACTAGCCGAAGACACTAAGTCCCACAATTTGATAGGTGGCAAACCTATCGCAGGCCGGGCACATATCAAATTCCGGGCAACGTTATTTTTATTAGAAAATTTGAAAAACCACATTTTCTTCTTGTTGCCCGACCGGGGAATCGAACCCGGGACCTCATGAGTCAAGTCCGACACCTAGACCGCAAGAAAACACAGACAAAAACCTTCTAGAATGTCTATAATGAAATGTAAACTGAAAGCTCACGCATTCTTCAGTATCATCAGGATCTTACGAAAATTCTTTTAATTAATTTGGTTATTGGTTATTCTACGAAACCATTCAAAAGGTGTATGCCGATATCATCAGCTGCACCGTTAGGTCTATAAGCGAAAATTCCTTAAAACCGCACAACAGACCGGTTGATTGAAAGCATTCGTGCACGTGACCAACTGCTGAAACCAAGACAACGGTCCGTACAACGGAATTGGATGGGATATTATCATTGATACTCATTTCGAACTACTGTTTCAACGGAATATTCAGAAATCAAGATACAAATGTTGCTTGGTAAAGTAATCTGACGGCCCGCCCCGACTTCGCACGGGTATTTTTTTTT
>NJDD01000478.1:142312-158286 GCA_002245505.1 Calephelis nemesis
TGCGAACGGTTTTTTTGTCTGTGTATGTGTGTTTCTAATAATATAATGTATTATTGGCAGAAACTACTTTTAATTTTCCTAGTTCGTTAGGTACACTTCGAACTACTGTTTCAACGGAATATTCAGAAATCAAGATACAAATGTTGCTTGGTAAAGTAATCTGTAACTTGTATACAAAACGGCCCGCCCCGACTTTGCACGGGTATTTTTTTTTTATGTTATAGGAAGGCAAACAAGCAGACGGATTTCCTGATGGTAAGAAATTCACGCCGCCTAGAGACACCAAAGGTGGTAATGGTGCGTTGCCAACCTGAGGTCAGGATGTTAGACCTCGAGCAAAAGTAAGTTTACCGGCTACCTTACCCTCCGAACCGGAACACGTCATGACGTTATGGCGGCAGGAATAGGTAAGGCGGTGGTACCAATCCGGGCGAGTCGTTGCCAAACTCTACCACCTAGTCGGATGTCACGGTGTTAGTGACGGTGAGCCTATGCTCGCCTTTTACGAGCTGCCTGGCACAGGAAGGCAGATGGTCTATTCTACAAAGGAGCCCGGACCAACACGGGGGGTATAAAATAATCATATAAACCTTCCTCTTTAAACACTTTATCTATTAAAAAAACCGCATCCACATCCGTTGGGTAGTTTTAAAGATTTAAGCATACAAAGGGACATAGGAAGCGACTTTGTTTTATACTATGTAGTGATTCTCGTGTCACAATGTTCGTTCCCGTATGCTTCCGAAACGGCTTGACCGATTTTCATGAAATTTTATAAACATGTTTAGTAGGTTTGAGAATCGGCCAATTTTTCATACTCCTTAGTGACAAGGGTGACTTACAAAATCACATTAAAAAAGCAGCAGAACAAGGTCTACCGGGTCAGCTAGTATTATAAAAAAAATAATCTCCATTGCGCGTGGTCGTCACACGATACCTGAATGAATGATTCAATTAGGTAACCCTTTTTTTGTTTTGTTAGTTATTGTCATTAGATTTTTATGAAAAGAAAAACCAGGAAAAGTGTGTGGAAAATGGAATAAAACAATGTTTCAAGTGATACGAAGTTCGCCGGGTCGGCTGTAGGTCTTTTATAAACACTAGCTTAAATCTCAGATTTAAGCTAGTGTTTATAAAAGACCTGTCTCATTTTATATGAGGAATTCCTGAAAACTTCTACAGGTCAGACAAAAATATTGCTAAACAGCTATACAGTTCATACAATTTTATCGTCAAAGGATATTATTTTCTCCAGACCGTTAGTCAGAACCCCTACCCGGTATTGATCCAAAGTTTAATCATTTGTTTCTCAAAAGCTCTGGAGTAAAAGCTACTCAAAAGCATTACTTTATGAGTTCACAATATCGATAGTGTCACCATGATTTTAAACAACAGCATCCCGACTTTTATCTCTCATATTTATGTCACCCTATTGCGGTGCCAGTGGACATTTGGCGCGGTTTATAATGAAAATGATGATGTTTTGTCCGAAATTGTAACCAATTTATAATCGAATCGAGTATCGAGATCAGATTTATTTATTTATTTTTATATGAGGAGAGGGAAACGAACAAGTAGGTCACCTGATGGAAAGTGATGGAGTATCACAGATGCGTTGCCGACCTTTAAGGAATGAACTTTCGTAATGTTAAACGTTGGTGAATATGTACAATGTCGGGCCACGTTCAAATTAGATGGTATACCTATATGACAGATAATGGAGATATGTCAACATAAGGCACCGTTTGTGTGATATATGTGAAATAAGATCTTTTATTATTTTCTTGAGACAACTTTTATCTGTTTTGTATGTTTTAACGACTATATAATATTATAACTTGTATAACAGTGTCTATTTTTTTTAAATAGTTGGTGCATAATAAAATGTATTCATTCATTCATTCGTTCATTATTACTTGAACTTAACGTCTTGTTATACTCATACTCTTAGTTTGTAATCCAGGTTCTAGACAAAAAATAATATGCAAATAAACTGCATGGTTTTATTATAATCGTACTTAAAATAAAGAGACAAAATACAAGGAATGTAGATATTTAACATCTAAGATATATTTCATAGATGCGGGGTTATCTTGATTTGAAATAAAATAATTTTTGCATAATTTTTAATTTGATATTTACAGAATCGAAAGCAGCATACATTGGGAAACACTATAAGGACGGATACCACCGCTAAGTTTTTCAATTCTTTAATAAATTTTAAATTCGACATCTACTCGATAGTAACCATGCTAGGTCTTCGATAATTGAGTAATTTTAATAGTAAAAATAAAATGGATCGAAGTGATCAAATAAATTTTCTTAATATGGCTAACTTTTTAATCTCGCTAGAATAATACCTTTCTTTTGATGGCTGTTTGAGGATTTATTGGTAGTTTCTAACTTGTGGTTGGTATCTAGTTTCTTTCTTACCGCTCCTACAATAGGTTCATTCTGGATTTATGGGAATTAAGTTGGCAAAGGTAGTTTAGAGATCGTCTTAATCTAGGTTTTCCAGATGGTCGGAATGTCGGGGATTTTCCATGACTTTGACTTTTGCATATAAGAAGTGTAAATTTGTAATTACGAGTTCCTTGACTAATTTTGGTGTTGACATATCATTTCTTTCTTTAAGTTGTCTTTAAGTTGCATCCAATGAATTGGGCACCACAGTGACAACGCTACATCTGGTGCTACAGGTGATCATGGGCGGTGGAGATGAGGTCCATCAATGAACCTTTTGTTACTTATCTTAGTCCATAAAAAACTTAACCTTCCAGACGTTAGGTCTATGCTTTTTTGGACTATGTGTTGCCTATCTCGCGGTTTTTACAACTTCTCCGGCCTTTGTTGTCGATGTCACATTATTGCTGATGTGAGGCATATCTCAAGGAAATGATCTCTTTTGATCAACAATACCATTCTTATGGACAGACCGATTTCAAAGCGATTTTTTGTTTAAAAGCTAAAGTTATGAAGATGGTTCTTAGCTACGTTTCCTAAAGATTTTATTAGGCATATTTTTTTATTATAATTTGTACTTAATTATTCTTAGTCCAAAAATGTTTGCTCATAGAAGTACTAGCTTAATGGTAATGTTGTTTTGATATATAAACTATATGACTAAGAAGTTTCATCTAAATCTGTTCACTAGTTTTTGCGTAAAAGAGTACCAAAGATCCATCCATCGTTACAAAATACTAGTAATAAGATTATTTTGTTATATACAAAATCACGTGTCACAATATTCGTTTCCGTATTCTTCCGAAACGGCTTGACCGAATCTCATGAAATTTTGTGAGCATATTGAGTAGGTCTAACAATTATCATCTATTTATTATCCCCCTTCACTGATAAGGGTGACTCACCCCAATTTTTTAATAAAATAGCAGAACAAAGTCTGCCGGGTCCACTGGTTTTGTTTTAGAAGTATTCGTAGGATAAATTACTTAAATATTTGAAGTATAAAATACGATTGTAAATCATATTCCGAAACACAACTTATTCAAAACCTTTAGGAGGCTTTAATTCTAATAACCCGTCCGATGCGAAGCTGTTTCGTGGTTTACACAGAATGCGGTCGTTAACGGCCGGGCCGCAGTTATCGTTAGGATTACAGGATTCGAAACGCCACGTTTCAATGGAACGATTAACGTTTGTGTAGAAATTGATAGTAAAGTGACATTAAACTAAACGTCCTTTTATGTATTGAACCTTTTGCTGGCGAGTTTTTAAACGGCTTCAATTTCTATTTAACACGATGGTGGTATTTCTGCTGAGCCTACTAAACTTTGAGCCTACTAAACGTTGAAGTGTATGTTATCTTTTTATAGTGAAACAATAGAAAATAAATAAATAAATAAATAAATAAATAAATATCCCAGGACAACTCACACAAATTGAATCTGACCCCAAAGTAAGCAAATTATATTATGCTTGTGTTATGGGTGTCAGTCAACGATACTAATACATAGAAATACTTAAATAGATACCAGAATAAATTTAATAAACACCCAGACCCGAAAATGCAGACATCTAAATGTTCATCACACAAATGCCTGCCCCCGTCGGGAGTCGAACCCGAGCCTCGCGGTTGTTCGATGTAGTTCGGCGAGTACGCTAGCCACTCGACCAACGAGGCGGTCAAAAGAGATGGAACTTTTTAGTCGTGTAGGGAAACAGAGTAAAAATCTGTACAAGTGTGCACACTAATCTGACTGAACTAAACCTGTTTTGTCTCTTTCTATTACTATCGTCGAAGATTAAAATTACTTTGGTTAGTTCGCAACAAAATCACCACACTACACATTCTATGGTGGTGTCAAACCACCAGAAGAGCCGTGAGCATGTTTCCTGTCTTATGGTATATAAGCTACTAGTCGGTTTTTAATTAAATTTATATGGAAAACATTACCTACTTTCATACTTCATAACCTTCGCTTTTTTTCAATTCGAATTGATGATTTACATTGAAAAAGCATGCCTTAACTTTTGGCAGTAATAAAAAAAATGTGTATTATCTTATTACAATTCAAAAACCACTAATTGTATCACGATAAAATTTATGTGGTAGATACTTACCACCTCAAAATCATGACTTATCTTGTTATTGAAAAGATAAACCATCAACGTCTGTCTACTATTGGCCCAGTAATCGCGTAACAAGTATACAAAAAACATACAGTCGAATTAAAACCCTCCTTTCAAGTTTTTTCTTTAAATTAAGATAAAAAGTTCGCCGGTACTGCTAGTTATTTGTAAACCGTAAACACACCGATATCACTTAAATATCTTTAATATTTAGCTTTTACATTAAAAGGAATTTGTTTGATTTATACAAAATACAACCCGTTTTCAGACATCGTCAGTATTAAAGGGTTAAACTAAATTGTATTTAATGAATTCATTGATTATAAAAAGTAACACTCGATCCGAAGCATTTTAGAGTCGGCATTTTACCTACCTTTTTCTGGATAACTACTTTCGTTGCTTTAAACTTGATAAAAATCCTATTAATATTGTAAATGCCAAAGTTTGTCTTTTTTTTTTCTTATGAAATGCAAACAAGCAAAAGGCAAACAAGCAGACGGATTTCGTGACAGTAATGGTGCGTTGCCAACCTGAGGCGGG
This sequence comes from Calephelis nemesis, assembly GCA_002245505.1. Taxonomy (NCBI): domain Eukaryota; kingdom Metazoa; phylum Arthropoda; class Insecta; order Lepidoptera; family Riodinidae; genus Calephelis; species Calephelis nemesis. The sequence goes on from NJDD01000478.1 coordinate 147,443, forward strand.
ATGTTAGGCCTCGAGCAAAAGTAATTTTACCGGCTACCTTACTCTCCCAACCGGAACACGTCAACGGCAAGCACTGACGTTATGGCGGAAGGATAGTGCATGTTTTTTTATGATATTGGAAGGCAAACAAGCAGACGGATTTCCTGATGGTAAGAAATTCCCGCCGCCTAGAGACATCAAAGATGGTAATGGTGCGTTGCCAACCAGAGGCCGGGATGTTAGGCCTCGAGCAAAAATAAGTTTACCGGCTACCTTACCCTCCGCACCGGAACACGTCGTGACGTTATGGCGGCAGGAATAGGTAAGGCGGTGGTACCAATCCGGGCGAGTCGCAGCGAAACTCTACCACCTAGTCAGATGTCACGGTGTTAGTGACGGGAAGCCTATGCTCGCCTTTTACGAACTGCCTGGCAAAGGAAGGCAGATGGTCTATTCTACAAAGGAGCCCGGACCAACACGGGGGATAATCTCCATATTAGTTAATATTATTATTAATATTACTCCATTACGCAAAAACTGCTCAACAAGTTTTCATGAAATTTGGTACACACATACCTAGATGTTAGTTCGGATTAACACATAGGATAGTTTTTATTCGGAAACAATGTAACTGTGGTACTTTGATACCCACGTGGCTCGGGCAACACCGTGGGTAATAACTAGTAAGGTTATGTTTATTTCACATTACGCTTACAAAAGTGCTTGTGACGCATCTATATAAATCTAAAAATTACCACCGGATCGGAACGCGGCCACTCATTGAAACAAAAAAAAATCACACACACATACACTTGCAAACAGACATGTTAAACATCTAATGCTCCTCTTTTTACCGTCAGGGGTCAGAAAATACACTTCGTATAGATAGACGCCTCTGTGGTCTAGCGGTACGGCGTTGGACTTGATTTCTTGAGGCCCTGGGTTCGACCCCCGGGTTGGGCAACAAAAAAAATAAAAAAATGTATATTTTAAAATTTTGAACAAAAATAAGTTTCCCGGGATTGGATATGCGCTCGGTTCACGATAGGTTTGCCACCTATCACATCGTGGGCCTTAGTGCTTTCGGCTAGTCGAGGGAGCCCTGGTTGTGCCTCTGCCTACTAGTACGGAGATATGGGCATGAAGATACTACACAAAAAATAGTCATGTTAATTTATATAACACTACTTGATTAATTGAAAGACAAGGTACCGAGAACTCTATTAATCTGTCGAGGTCTCGACATTGTTTGTCTTTAATTAATTAATGGCCAATTAAGAAAGCGCCAGTTACACCTGGTGCTCCGATTTGTAAAAGATAAGAAGATCGATCGATACTTGTCCAGCAATTAAAATTATTTGGGACTTGTAAAAATTAGCGATAAGTTACTGGTATTAGAACCGGTGTAAATCTTTGGCAATTTTTAATTATTACCTAACTAGCCGACCCGAAGAACTTCGTGTCGTTTCATATTAACAGGTACTAACTGTTGATTTGGATAAAAGCAATGCTTTTCTCACTTTTTCGGCGATTTTCCTGTTTTTTTCATGAAAACTTCTCCTGAAAATAACTAACGCAATAAAAAATATATCAAAATCTGTCCATTCGTTCAGGCGTGACGCAATGACCTAGCCAAATTATATTTACGCAATTAAATAGTTTAAGCCCGCTTCAATTAGGCAGTGAACATATTTTTTATTCTAGTATAATATATCTGTTTATTGCTTTGCCGTTTTAGTAAAATGTATGTAATATAATTAATTCCTTTCAATACTCTCTAAAGCTCTGCCTATCTAATTATGTTTGAATGCTTAGTGTTTCGACATTTTTAACAAAACATAAAAATAACGTTGCTCGGGATTGGATATGTGCCCGGTTGGAGATAGGCTCGCCACCTATCACATTGTGGGACTAGTGTTTTCAGCTAGTCGTGGGTGGTGTGCCTCTTTCTAGTCCTTCATGGATATGGGCGTGAAGATGTTTAAAAAAAAATTGGATCCTGCCAGTACCCCAAAACACTTGACCGACATTTGTGATAGTACACGTATTTAAAATGTTTAATGTATATATGTGATTCCTACAAATTTAGCCAACTCCCAAAGTAAGCAAAATATGTGCTTATAAATATGTTTAAGTGTATTAGTCAGTAATGCTTAAACATAGAAAAACTTAAACAGATACCAAAAGAAATTTAACACATTAACCCAGACCCATAACTGCAGTCATTGAAATGGTCTGAATCATACAAATGCCCCTCGGAAATCGAACCCAAACCACGCGGATTAAAACAAATAGTTTTTTGCCTTTTATTAAATAACCTTTTTACCTTTTATTAAATAACATCTCCGTTTTCGTCGTAAAACTCAGAGAGAATAATAAATAAATATTTGTGATCGTCTTCTGTTACCATAAATATTATTCTAGTATTTACAAAGGCAAAAACCTTTTACTTCGAAGAGTTAAACTCTAATAAAAATGATGTAAAGCCCTACAGGCAATTCATTTACGTGACAAAGAATGAAGAAAAATATCTCTTTAGAGAAAATGAAGTCGCTTTGAAGTAAATAATGTTTGAGCTCTGTCATTACGGGAACTATGTTTTATATGGCGTCATAATTTGTGGAGCGGAAAGACTTTGACAATATTAAAAAGAATCTGTATAAGGCTCGAGTTATAAATGCGTATCCAGGATATCTTGTAGGTGTACCTTAAAGAACGATGTATAATCACTACATAGTATAAAACAAAGTCGCTTTTTCTGTCATGTGTCATGTTGTATGTCCCTATGAACGCTTAAATCTTTAAAACTACGCAACGGATTTTGATGCGGTTTTTTTTAATAGATAGAGTAACTCATGAGGAAGGTTTTTATGTATAATATCATCCATTAAATAGTGGACAAATACTGTTATTTTTGAGGTTTCTAATGTGATGTCGCAAATAATTACAATTTTTCCGCTTACATTGCAAACGCAGGCTGAATCCTACGAGATTTATCAAAATAATGTACTAAGTATTGTACACAATGAAAAGGTCTACAGAAAACTCCGCGATGGTATATGTCTATCTCTTATGGATATCCCACAATAACATTTTTTTGTCATTTACTTTTTACGACAAATAATGACTAATATTCGAAGCGATTTTAACCAATACAGCATTAATCCTTATCCAATTAAATACCTTAAATACATTGTTGATTTAATGTAGATCTATTTGGCCTTTTACAGCATCTGATTTAAATCAATATTTTTGAAGATGTACAGATTTAAAAATTGCGGAACGTAGCGTTTACGGCGACGCGGCGCGTAAAAATGTAAAAAATGTAAAAAAAGTGAAAATATTGTGTATAAAAGATATTCCAAAGATAAGGAAAGGGGAATTGTTTTAAGTACTCCAAAAACGCGTGCGGGCTACGGGCAGTAAATGAATAAATCAAATCTACTGGATTGATTTTATCATTTTTTCAGTGAGTTACATATTTTAAACCCGTGCAAAGCCGGAGCGGGCCGCTATGTTTTTTTATAAACAACGTTCACAGTTTTTCTGTAGCGTATTTAGTATATCAGCATTGCACCCGTGCGAAGCCGGGGCGGGTCGCTAGTACGTATTAAAGAATAAGCCGACCCTGCGAACATCGTTCACTTGGAACTTGACACTCTGCCTATGACACAAGGGAAGATGGCTTGAAGATATGTATGTATACTGTAAAAATGGGAAGAACAATTTTCTAATCTGTTTTATTTGTTAATGTGAAGCGATACGAAGTTCTAAGATTGGCTACTAATTTTAAATTTATAATAAAATTTATTGGCTAGTAATCTGTATTATTTACATATTTATAACCCGAGAACGGCTAAACCGATTTGGTTGAAAATTGATGCAGGGATAGCATTGAACCAGGAGAAGGACATAGGGTAAGTTTTATCCCGTTAAACAGCGAGGAAACTAAACAATTTTTTTTAAAATTTTTTCCATACTAACTAAACATTACATAACATAACCATACACAACCATAACAGCTAGTCCTATTATAATATTATAAATGCGAAAGTTTGTATGTATGGATGTATGGATGTTTGTTACTCTTTCACGCAAAAACTACAAAGCCGATTACGATGAAATTTGGTATGTAGGTAGCTGAAGACCCAGAATAATATATAGGCTACTTTTTATCCCGGAGTTCCCGCGGAATTGGGACTTACGCGGGTGAAACCGCGGGGCGCAGCTAGTTTATAATAATATTGAGTGTCAGTAAATCGGGTTGTTTTGGTACTAGAGGTATATTTAGGGTGGTTGAAGAAGGTAGTTTCAGATACAGCGTTGTATTAATTTGGAAGATTCTGATCTAAGCAACTTATCTTTGGGCTATTTTACCTTTGACTTTCTTTTTGTTACAGGTACTTTTTTCGCTGCCATATCTTGGGCTAAAGAAATTCAGGGTAAATGGAATTGCGAGTGAAGTCGAAATGCTACAAATATCAGGCAGAACCACGGGTAATCGTTAGATAATAGGGGCCTTAATGGGACGCACAGTAAGGCCCCAATTATCTCAACATTAGACATTTTTATTAACCGCGTTTTTTGATGAGATAAAGATTACGCAAGTACTCTTCCGAGTTAAAGATAACATCTAAAGACCCCGTAAACACCAACAATAAAAACATGACAATGGCGAACAGTGACGCCAGTGTTTGCAGGCTTTGACGATGCCGGTAGTATCAATCCAAGCTGCTGCACGGAATTCGACCACAAGTGAAGGCTTACATATTTTTTTATCTTTTTAGTAAAGAAATCTTGGATATGTACTTCCTCATGACGACAATTACACATCGCCTACAACACAAATGCTAATGAAGGAAAGTTGGTGACTAACGCCCAGTATTAATAATCAATCCTAATCCAAAACTTGCTGTCCAAGATTGATATTTTGATCCATTTTTATGTTATCGCTTGCCAATAACATATCTGAGGACAGGATTTATATGGCAATTAGGTATAGGATAGGCCGGCGGATACGCAGCTATCTAGATTGCTTGAAATCCATCTTTAGAGAAATATTATTAACATTGGCTGTAAAACAACAATAGTCTTAAGATTCCAACTTTAAGTTGGGTCAGGTTGAGATCCAACGTCTATTGCCGTTATTAGCTATTATTAAAGTACACTCAAGCACAAAAGAGTTCAAGGTTCAATTTCTCAAATCTAAAGTTAACCTTCTTAGCCCAATCGTTAACAAGCAAAAAATGCTCCAATTTAATGGTCTCTGACCATATTTTTTAGCCTGGTCTATTTGTCACGAGCGTATCGGAATTGTATTTTCTCGATGGTCACGCACCAGTACCTCCAGATCGAGGAATATAGAAATTTCGTTTAATATTTTGGTGATAGTTTCCTATTGTTGAGGAGAGTGGCGCTTTCCGGTTAACGTTATTGCAGGGCGTAGCTAAAGTACAGTCGTTTACAGTACTGTTAATTTTAATTGTTTTTTTTTATTAATTTAAACCTGGATAAGGCTCCGGTTCCCCGGCTTCGCACTGGTATAAAATATACATATAAGTTTTTCTATTTAAACACTTTATCTACTTAAACACACCGCACCAAAATGCGTTGCGTAGTTTGAAAGATTTAAGCATACAAAGGGACATATGGACAGAGGAAGCGATTTTGTTTTATATTATGTAGTGATACAGTCGTAAAGATTTTCTCATTCTTGGTGATTTTTATATATTAAAATATATAAAAAAAATATTTTTCCCATTTTCTGCAAAAAATCTCAGTTTTTCTCTATATAAGAACCTGTTCCTGACAAAAAACAACCAAAAAAGAGCAAAATTAATCCATCCGTTCAGGTTTGATGCGACTACCACGGGAAATGTTGATTCATTTTTATATATAAGATATAGATTTAAGATCCAGAAAAACATTAAAGAAAGTATGAAACAAACGCATAGTTTTACAAAAGTTCAAAAGTATATGCGGAGGAAGCAAGTACAGTCGAACAAAGGCATTCTCCGCAGACACCGAGCGGCCCGCAGCAATGTAACGAGTTTCTTTAAACGCTTTGTGATTAAACGGAATTCTGCTGTTCTTTATTCATACCTCTTTACCATTTCTACTTAGCATTTTAGTTGGTTTCTTAAACCAAGCCGGCTCAGATTTCAAAATACTTTATATTGCAGTTAGTAGGTTTATTTTAGCCATTTCAATGAAAAATGTTTTATTAATAGAATACAACTTACATAATATAATGAAACTAGCTGACCAAGCAAACTTCGTATCGCTTGACATTAATGCTTAAACAGTAGCGCAATCTGTCGGATCCGATGTGAAACATTCTAAAATCAATAACTACTTATTATTAAAAAATTAATTTAAAAAAAAACATTTTCCAGTGGACCAAATTGTGAATCTAAACCATTCTCGAATTCCCTAGAACACATACAAAAAGTTTCATCGACATCGGTCCAGTCGTCTAGAAAGAGTTCAGTGACATACACACTCACAGAAGAATTATATATATAAAGATTGCCGCCGTACTCGATGTATGTCAGTTATATTTTAATCAGTCATTTGGCCGACAGTAAAAAAAGAAAAAAAATCTTCCCGCCCATATCCCCGAAGATGTAGGAGGCACAATTGTGGGTCGATTAGCCGAAGGTGGCGAGTCTATGGCCAACCAAGAAAATTGAAAATATACATTACCTTTTTTTTTCGTTGGCCGACCCGGTGATCGAACCCGGGACCTCAAGAATTCAAGTCCGATGCCGGACCGCTAGAGTACAGAAGCGACAATAACATTTAAAATTGTGATTTAATGATTAAAAGATGAAAGACGTCTCTGAGTACCGCCGGTAATGTTGAACTGTAAGCAGAAAAAATCTTTTTTTTCCTATATTCAAGTAAAGTATCTTTACGCCCATATTCTCGAAGGTAGGTAGAGATATAACCTGGACACCCACGAAAAGCCGAATACGTAGTCCCACAATGTGATAGATGGCAAGCCTATCGCCAACTAGGCACATGTTCCATCCTTGGAAGCATTGTTTTTTTGGCAAATTAAAATAAAATTTTTGTTGTCCGACCCGCGGATCGAACCAAGGACTTCATCAAGTCAAGCCCAATACCTGATCATTAAACCACAGAGGCGAAAAGAATAAAATGTATACTCATGGTACTTGTGTTACGCTTTGATGTTTAGAGTAAAACTTTAGCTGTCTTATTAATATAAACAGACTCAACTACAAGTTTTGTCATATACATACATGTTTTCACGCCAAGTCCCTTACGGAGAAGGCAGAGAGTATCCAAGGTTGACAATATAGTCTTTACTGTAATGTAATACAGACTACACATATACAACCCAGCACGCACGCACGGCTTGCTGGCGAAAAATAGTAACTAATGGTATTTTAAGAATTACGAGTATATCTTCTATAATATAAAAATGAATCGCTAAATGTGTTGGTAAGCGCATAACTTCCGAACGACTAGACCATTTTAGCTATTTTTTTTATTATTTTGTTAGTTATTATCAGGAAAAGGTTTTTATTAAAAGAAAAACCGGGAAAGTTGCGGGGCAAATAAGAAAAACAATACCTTATTATTTCCCATACTGAACGGGTGATACGAAGTTCGCCAGGGCAGCTAGTCTATAATATAAAAATGAATTGCTAAATGTGTTGGTAAGCGCATAACTTTCGAACGACTGGACCGATTTGGCTAATTCTTTTTGTATTGTGTTAGTTGTTACCAGGAGAAGGTTCTTACGAAAAAAAACCGGGAAAGTTGCAGGGAAAATGGGAAAAATAATACTTTATTATTTCTCATACTGAACGGGTGAAACGAAGTTCGCCGGGACAGCTAGTTTTGAATAGATTTATTATTAGTTACTCTACTCAGTATAAAAATTACTCTATTAAATCTATATCTACTCAGTATAATAAATATATAAATATAAAATATAATCTACTCAGTATTAAAAAAGTAATTTTTCAACGCCTAGCCAGTCTTCCACATGGAATAAACCCTACAATCCACATATCAAATAATCTTCATCGCCATACATAATTCGCATTCACATTTCTTTCCTTTCAATCCACACCTCGCCATGAAACTCAATCCGCTGTGAAGAGTGCGCTCAAATCTCGCCATTTGCCCACTCAATGCTGCATAATGGCTTATTATTTGAACCAGCGTGTAATATTTCAATGCCATTCCGAAAATTAACAATATAATTGGGCACTGCGAGTACAATGCGGACATCTGGTTTTCGAAAAAATGGGCGGATATGCCAAACAGAGTTGAATGGTATCCCGAAGGCATATTAACACTGTTGATGTTGACGTAAAGACCATGTAATTAGCACTTAATTTTGTGTCATAATATACTAAGTATAGGGTTTAAAATTAACCGTACTGTGTTGGTTCGTTGTATCTAAAATCCGCGTCAAAAGTTGGCATCTGAACATCCCTTACAAATGTGTGTATTGCTGTTTTTTAAGACACAGTTATTTTTGGATTGTATTTTGCATTTTAGGGTTGGATGTTAAAGTTGGTTTTCGTTTGAGGTGTTTGTGATGTTGGATTGAATGAGATCCTCACCCTTTGTGAGTGCTAGGTGTAGTGTGTAATTAGCGATTTTATGAAATTGTTAGGTAAATACGTTTGTGCTCATATTTCGTAACAAAGTTTACTAGCGTTGTCTTCTTATGCTATTACGGTTTTACTGGGAAAAGGGTGTTTCGTGTTTTTGTGTTAAATAACTGTGCAACGTCGATTTAACGACAATGAAGGAAATTTAGGAAATATTCGTTACTAGCTGTCCCGGCGAACTGCGAAAACTTAAAATGTTATTGTCACGTGTTCCTTCTTAGGGTTCCGTATCCAAAGGGTTTAAAACGGAATCCTATTACTGAGCCAGCGGAGGCTGTCTGTTTGTCTCCAGGCTGTATCTCATAAATCGTGATAGCTAGAAAGCTGAAATTTTCACAAAAGATGTATTTTCGTTGCCGCTGTAACAACAAATAAAAAAAAATATTTTAAATTTTATAAATAAAATAACTTTTCCCGAGCTTGGTTAGTGCATTTAGCTAACCATGGGTGCCCGGGTCGTGCCTCTATCTACCTCTTCGGGGATATTGGCGTGAACATACTTTACTTTTTACAAAGGTAAAAACTCAGACACGGGCAAATTTAATCATTTATGCGGTAAATGTATTTAGGAAGCAAAAGGTTTTTTTTAAGATTGGATTGACTTGAAACTCAAAACACATCAAAGGCCAAGGACAACACAGTATTCAAAAGAATCAGTTTTTTATATATAGTTTATAATGCGACTTTAATTAAACCTTACCGTCGCCTCCGTGGTCTAGCGGTCCGGCGATTCGATTCCCGGGTTGGGCAACAAAAATATTAGAAAAAGTATATGTTAAATTTTCTAATAACAATAATGTTGTCCAGGATTGGATATGTACCCGGCTGGCGATAGGCTTGCTTCCTATCAAATTGTGGGACTTAGTGTCTCCGACTAGTCGTAAGTTTTACCTCTGCCTACCACTTCGGGGATATGGGCGTGAAGATACTTTTTTTTAAATTTACCCTTACCAACGAATTATCTTGATATCTATACGGGTGTACCATAGATTTATCTTTTATTACATATTACACACAAAACCGAATGTAACAGCTATTATCAAATACATACAAATATTCGAATACGAATACAAAATGACACAAATGCGAAACTTCGAGGTTCTCATATTTATCTTATATTGATATAGAAGATATCTTTTATTAACAACATACATTTGTGTTATCTAATGGGATCTCTTTATTGTTTTGTTTGCCATTGACTTTCGCCATGCCAACTATTGAGCATATTACTATGATAATATTACTTTAATACAAAGGATTCATTGTTATGCTTTACGAAAATAATTAAGGCCCCATACTAAGTCACCCAGAACAGCCAATCACCGCACTACCCCGTTCCAAGATTACTATGAAATATTCCGCTCTAAAGTAAACGTCTTAAGCGACAAATAACAATTTTTGACACTAAAAAAGTAATTTGAAAAAAAGTATAAAAACTGAAACACTTATCTTTTAGCTATAGTACTTATCTATGTTTATGTTAAATCTGGTGTCGATATTTTCATAATTGAAGTAGACAGTTGGGTTTTGCTTTCAAAAAAGGGTTAACTTTTTGATTTTTTTCTATCGTGCAAAGTGAAATGAATCGTGTTTTGGAAACACTAGTCTTATAAAGCATATTCGTGTTAATCTTGTGTATTTTTTCACCAAAATCTATGATTGCTTTGTATGAAAAGAACATTATACTGATGACGTATTTTAGCATACATGGACCCTTCAGCGCAGTATATCTGCAACAACCGAGTCCAACTATTTCAATGGTTAAGACGTCGCAATTTCGAAAGGTAGCAAGGGTTTTCGAAATGGTCTCACATCAATTTTATCCACATCCTATTAAAAGTTTTTGAGTTACATTATTATATATAACTGAAAAATCACTGGTAGGGTCATGATAAAATTAATATGAGACCACCTTGGAATCATGAACTATCTTTCTGAAAATAACCATCAAAATCGGTTGGCTTTTGACGGAGTGATCGCGTAATAAACATACAAAAAAAACATACAGGCTCATTAAGAATCTCCTTTTTGTCGAGTTGATAACAAAACAAGAAAAAAAACTGATTTTAATCAATTAATGTTCTTCACGACCATATCTCCGAAAAGGTAGGCAGAGGCACAACCAAGGTACCCACGACTAGCCGAAGACACTAAGTCCCACAATGTGATAGGTGGCAAGCCTATCGCCAATCGGGCACATATCCAATCCCG
>NJDD01000478.1:165070-176219 GCA_002245505.1 Calephelis nemesis
TGGAAATCCATCTTTAGAGAAACATTATTAACATTGGCCGTAAGTATGGGGCCTTAATACTTATAGTTAGTAGTAGCTCTAGTTGGTACTTTTTAGTTAAAAACAGATTTTCTTAACGTCCAGTCGGTTTAAGAAACCAACTAAAATGCTAAGTAGAAATGATGAAGAGGTATGAATAAAGAACAGCAGAATTCCGTTTAATCACAAAGCGTTTAAAGAAACTCGTTACATTGTTGCGGGCCGCTCGGTGTCTGCGGAGAATGCCTTTGTTCGACTTTACTTGCTTCCTCCGCATATACTTTTAAACTTTTGTCAAACTATGCGTTTGTTTCATACTTTCTTCAATGTATTTATAGGGAAAGGATCTTAAATGTGAAATAGATAAAATAAATATCCCTGGACAAGTTACACAGATTGATTCAAACCCTAATCTTAAAGTATGCAAATTATATGCTTGTGTTTTAGGTGTTAATTAACGATATTAATATTTGTAAAAACTTAAATAGATACCATATTGAAGTAAAAGTAGGGGAAATCTGTATTTTAGCGCTATATAAAAAATACGTATGCCTATTCCGCCTCATAAAAAAATGAATGGTTTAAGTTTACCTTGTAGTCTTTATTAAACTGTGATATCTATAACATAAAAATGAATCGCTAAATGTGTTGGTAAGCGCATAACTTCCGAACGACGGGACTGATTTGGCTAATTCCTTTTTTATTGTGTTAGTTATTATCAAAGGAGGTTTTTATATAGAAAAAACCGGGAAAGTTGCAGGGAAAATATGAAAAATAATACTTTATTATTTTCCAAACCGAACGGGTGGAACGAAGTTCGCCGGGACAGCTAGTAGACTATAATTGACTACAATGTGGTACCAGTCTACAATTATTACTCTGTGATACTGACTATGAATATCATCCTATCCTATTAATATTATAAATGCGAAAGTTTGTATGTATGGATGTATGGATGTTTGTTACTCTTTCACGCAAAAACTACTAAGCCGATTACGATGAAATTTGGTATGTAGGCAGCTGAAGACCCAGAGTAACATATAGGCTACTTTTTATCCCGGAGTTCCCACGGGATTGGGACTTACGCGGGTGAAACCGCGGGGCGCAGCTAGTAACAAATAAGCACACAGCTCTCGTGCAGGCAAGGACACCATAGTTACCACCAGGAAATCCGTCTGCTTGTTTGCCTTCCAATGTCATAAAAAATATTTGCTGAATGAGTATGTTACTTATTACAAAAATACTGAATTATGCCAACATATTCTACCATAATGTGGTGGAACGAGATCTTGAGATCTTGAACCACGCTAAAGTCTACCAGCTACCCTAAGCTGCCATGGAATACGACAGACGTTATGGCTGTAGTAGTATAAAAATCGTTTGCACTAATCTCAGCATAGCTTTTATCATCTACTAGCGGCCCGCCCCGTCTTCGAACAGTTATGTAATATACTTATAAACCTTCCTCTTCGATCACTTTATCTATTAAAAAACCGCATCAAAATCCGTTGCGTAGTTTTAAAGATTTAAGCATACAAAGGGACATAAGGACAGAGGAAGCGACTTTGTTTTATACTATGTAGTGTTGTAGTGATAATCTTTTTTTCTGAGTGCGACTGTAAGCTACTCAACTAAGCGAAGATGCGCTCTTTCACTAGTTTCTTCCCTTTCCTACTTTCCTTGGCGTAAATTAATTTTACCTCAAGCTGTGCGAGGGTCAAGCGATGGCCGCTGTAAATTCAAAACGACGGGGGGCTCCTAGGAACAAGTTACTGTCTACAAAACCACTGCCTACAGTTTTATTACTGTCCTGTGTATTTGTGGGATTTATTGTGTGTTTAGATTTTTTATCCCAGGGTCTGGTGATGAAAGGCTGGAATCTAAATGGGTCTTTGAGGGCTTCTTTTGTTGAAAGACAAACGAGCCAGGGTTTTTTAATACTCATCACCTAACCCAAAAGTGTTGATGATTTCTTGTCAAACTAAGGATATGGCGTCACATGGTGTTGGGTATCTTGCTCAAATAAGTGCGGTTATCAATCCATTCAGTCCGTACAGTGACAGTGGCAAGCATTGACGTAACGGTGGTAGAAATAGGTAAGGCAATGAATGTGGATTATACGTTGCAAAATTACCTATTCATGTTATATACTGTCTATTACATGCTGTATAATAGAAAAGACTAGAATCTTCTGAGAAGGTCGAATCCAACATGAACTTTGGGATTGTTTTCGGGGTCTTATTGGTATGTGAGTGGTTTAATCGAACAAAACTTCCAAAAGCCTGAACGGATTTCGATGTAATGGTTGTAAGAATCCTTACATCGTACTGAGTGATTCCAAAAAAGTAAAAAAAACTTTCTACTCCATTACTGTCTACTTTCTACTTTTTTAGAATCACTCAGTACGATGTAAGGATTCTTACAACCATTACATCGAAATCCGTTCAGGTTTTTGGAAGTTTTGTAATGGTTTTAAGAATCCTCACATCGTACTGAGTGATTCTAGCTTTGCGCTTATCATTATAAATAAATTCCTATTTGTTAAACAATATTGTTTCCAGATATATGTCTCTCGTTAAAACATGTTGTTGTCACGTAGAGGTTGTACTGTGCTAATTTACCTTTTTTGTGGCTAAAACGTCAGTGCTCGTCTTTGTAGTGTCCCAGTTATGAGAGTACCCAATCAATAGAACTTATCCATGGCGTCTAGGCGACATTTATCATCTATAGATCCATCTGGTATGTCGTTTTTCTCTAACACGAATATGACACTGGTATAGACCGAAAGGCATAGAAGCGATAGACGAACACCGGTAACATTTATAGTGTTTATAGATTCTTTTACTATCATTAGAACTGCCATGTTGCTATCTTATAACATAAAAAATACCTGTGTTTCGAATTCAGGTCATAATTCCCTTGAGGGATATATTTAACAAAGACGCCGTGGGTACCAACAAGTTTTATATAAGAGTCACACTGGTGTATGCAAACAAAGAAGTGATCGATCTCAACGGTATGACCTGCTTACATTTATTGTGCTCCAGATCTTTCCACTTACAAGATTAAAATTCCAATATGGATACCTGTAAGGTACTCTTGAATCTCGATGCGAATTGGAAATCGGATCTTCACGCCCATATCCCCGAAGAGGTTGGCAGAGGCACAACCAGGGCACCCACGATTAGCCGAAGATACTTAGTCCCACAATGTGATAGGTGGCAAGCCTATCGCCAACCAGGCACATATCCTATCCCGAGCAACATCTCTTTTTTATTAGAAAATCGGAAAAACCCAATTTTCTTTCTGTTGCCCGACCCGGGATTCGAACCCGGGACCCCATGCATTCAAGTCCAACAACTGAACCGCTAGACCACAGAGGCGAATCGGATTTGTTATTTTAGGTACTTCTGAAAACAGTACTAGAAGATTATTAGCATTTAGTTACAAAATAGCCTATATTGCTCCACTCTCCTAACTGTCTCAATAAAAAAAATATTTCAAAACCTTCTGTTGTGATGTAAAATAAGGACAAATAAACCATCGCGTTTAAAATACTAGATTGGTACCTACATATTATTATATTATAATACAAATAGATACAAAGGCGGCGTGAATTTACCATCAGGAAATTCGTCTGCTTGTTTGCCTTCCAATATCATTTAAGAAACATCAACCAATCCGATAAAATATTTTATTGTTTACTATTAACTAAAATTTAATATTTCGCCAATATTGAATTCAAGACTACCCAAAATTAAATATGCGATTCCAATTTCCAATATTGCATGAATCGAGGTTCAAGAGTGACCCTACTGGTTGTAATATTGGAGGCAAACTATTAGATTTCTGATGGTAAGAAATCTGCACTAGTATTATAAATGTGATGATTTCTTTGTCCTAATTTTACATCGTAATTGTAGGTTTTGAAATAATTTTTGTGTTGAGATAGTTAGGAAAGTGGAGTGGCTCCTTTTTATCCTTTTGTCTAGGAGAGTTCTCGTGGGAATATGGATTTAGTCAACGATACTAATACATATAAATACTTAAATAGGTACCTGAAAACGCTTTATAAACACTCAGACCCGGAAATGCAGACATTTAAATGTTCATCACACAAATGTCTGCCCCCGTCGGGAATCGAACACAAGCGACTTTTTAATCTATTAGAATGCGCCGTAAGTATATAAAAGGCGTTCCATGCAGTAATTAATTTGCTAGATTGTTCCCCAATTGCAGTCAGTCAAAACTAGGTGGTAAAGTGTTTGAGTTTAGTAGTTCTGCCGATACAGCAACTCACCTTGACTGTTACCACCACCTTACCTATTTCTGACACCGTAGCATCAGTATTCTCCTGGGTAGTAATCCGACTTAGATATTACAATAGTTAAGAGTTATACACGTGAACTAAGAAATAAGCCACAAGTAGCGACGCACCTGTAACATATTTGGTGGTTAAAGATAAACATTGAATCGCCTACATAAACCTCATCAATCAAATTAATCATTGAACAAAAAATATTCAATAACCCTTGTCAAAACCTATTGGCAACATATCTAAGAACTATCTCGATCATGTCAGATTTCAAACACAACAATCGTATCAAAATCGGACTATTCATTCAGCAATTGCGATGCTACAGGAAGAAAAAGACATGTCAAAATTATGACATCCTTCTTTTTTTGTCGGGGTTTAAAAAAGTGAGCCCGTTTTCATACAAAATTATAATTATTATAATGTTATCGTCGTCTCAATTGTTATGTTTAATTTTGTTGCTAAGATTAAAAAGTGGCAAAAAACTGCTGTCAATTTAAAAAAACTAAAGGAAATTGATCTCGTGCCTCGACAACATACATGCCAGCCGGTGATGCCTTCAAAGTGCCTGTAACTGAATACGGAAGCCGTTCACGAGCAGGTGGGGGTTGCGTGCCCGGGTCAAACACCGGACTAGCAAAAAATGTGGACCTTAAATATATTCACTTTTTAGCATTTGCGCTGCACATGCATTTTTTTATCTTTGAGAAAAAAAACTGTGTCATTTTAGATAATGCGTTTTTGGATATTCCATGTAAATTTGTGTTCTGATTTTTTTTGTATTAACTCTGCAAATTATAGTTCGTTTGTTAAAAACACGTTCTGGTTCTGGTTGGTAAAGTAAAATGTGGTAAAGGGTAATTTATTTATTGGTATGCTTTTGAATACAAAAAAACGGGGAATTTTACAGTTCCTATAATAAAAAAAACAATCTGAAGCAATTTTGTTACAGGTTTAAAACAATATCTATCGCGTTTTCTCATTGAAAACGAGTCTGAAAATTTAACTTTAAATCACAGACATATTTCACCAAATCTTTTTCAAAAATTCCAAATTTTAAATTCTCAGGCGGTCTAGAAACATAAAAAGTACTTTTCTAAGAAAATCTTCACGTACAGAAAGTCTCTCTTATGTAATTGGAATGTGTTATATTTTCATAACCTTTCTTTCAAGATAATCAAATTTGCCTAAACTTGCGAAATATGCCAAAGTCCCAGTATCAAATATCCAAGTAACGCAACCCGTCGGCTACCGCATGCCAACGCGATCTCGCGTGAACGATGAACTATTCGCACGTAGTTGCGTAGCTTCCGCGAACTTTGGTGTTACGGAGATCAATGGAATAGTTTGTACAGTAATGGATACTAGGAACCACTCCATCAAGTTTCGGATGTTTGAGGGGCTGAAGTGTCTTAACGGAGCTTCTTGTAATATGTGACTTTATCCTTAAGAAGATTTTGTTTCGAATAATAAACGCTTAGCAGAAATCTGATCTGAAGTAATTATATAAGCCACTTATCATATTTTTTTGTGAACTAACTAAACTTATTGTAAGTGCTTGCTATACTTTGCCAATAAAACAAAAATAAAAGAAATGATTACTTTTCGTTGTGTCAAACTTGTTCGGACATGTTACTTTCTCATCAAATTTCTGAAGTTTGAGTGACTGTGTGTCTGATGTCTGAACGGAGCATCTTGTACTAAGTCTGTGACTTGATGCTTAAATAGATTTTGTTTCAAATAAGAAATGGATGAATTAAATGTAATATAATTTAGTTTGTACGTACACTTTGATCCAGAATGTAACCTGGATAGACATTAAATATTTATATTTTGTCGCCAGGAAGTGCAATGACTCGGAAAAAGTCACGAAATCCAGGATATCAACTTGTAATAATAGTCTTAATATAACATTATATAGTCATCTTGCATTTTTTTATTATTACTAAAAATTAAAAGTATCTCCGAAGCCAATATCCCCGACAAAAAAAAGGAAAGAGGCACAATCACGACTAGCCGAAGACATTAAGTCCCACAATGTTATGGGTGGCAAGCTTATCGCCGACCGGCCACATATCTAATCCCGAACCACATTATTTTGTATTAAAAAATTGACAATACAAGTCCGACACCGGACCGTCAGACAATAAAGGCGATACAAAAATTATATTCTAGGCATCTAAATTTGTCTAAAAATGTCGTATTTCTTAATTAAATTTATCTAAGCACAAAATATATATCTAATACGCTTAAGGCCCCATACTTAGTCGGCCAAAAGAGCCAATCGCCGCACTCCCCCGTTCCATGATTACTATGAAATATCGCGCTCTAAAGTAAACGTCTTAAGCGACAAATCACTATTTTTGACACTATAAAAGTAATTTGAAAAAAGTATAAAAACTGAAACAGTTACCTTTTAGGTATAGTAGTTATCTATGTTTATGTTAAATCTGGTGTCGATATTTTCATAATTGAAGTAGACAGTTGGGTTTTGCTTTCAAAAAGGGTTAACTTTTTTATTTTTTTCTATCGAGCAAAGTGAAATGAATCGTATTTTGGAAACACTAGTCTTATAAAGCATTTTCATGTTAATCTTGTGTATTTTGTCACTAAGATCCATGATTGCTTTGTATGAAAAAAACATTATACTGATGACGTATTTTAGCATACATGGACCCTTAACCTGATGCAATAGCTTTGGCATTATAAATTACTTATTAAATTCTTTAAAAAACTGTACCAGTAACCAAATGTAATGTAACCAAAATATCAGTAACGAATATCAAATATCCAAAGTTTAGGATATCGCATGCCAACCTATTATTGTGTGAAATATAGACTATTCCACACGTACTTGCGTGGCTCTCTAAAACTTTGGCGTTATACGAAGATCAATGAAAAAGTTAGTACGCTTAATGGAGTGTCTGAGTTTTCGCCTATAAAGAAATTAATCCTAGCTTCGCCATAACTCCTAAGTAAATCGATTATTAAGTTTTGATAAATATAATTTACATTCAAAGCTGAGCTTCTGCCTACCTAAAAGTTAGGTATTAAACTAGATTAAAAATATGTAGATGAAAATTGGTTTTGAATAAGTTTAGAACTTACCACTAACTTTTCTAAAATCTCCTCATTGTATAAGAAAATAAGCACTTTTTATATCTAAAAGGAGGTTCTCAATCCGGCTTTATGTTTATTAAATAAATGTGATTGCTTAGCCAATAACAAACCCGTCGGGATGATTTTTCTTTAAAAAAGGGTCTTAATTAGAGGTGATGATTTTTGTCATGATTTGGCTAATGGTTTTTTAAATAATTCTTAGTAATGCATAAATTTATGTCTATGTTGACGACCAAAGATGCATGTATGTGTATGTTGTATAACTCAAAGCTACTAGTAGCATGTTGATAATATATGTGCGACAATCTCTGAAATATTAGTTTTCTTTCGAAAAAATATTTACCAAATGGCGAGTGAATAGTTGTAGTCGGTTTTTGCAGTTTGCGCTGAATTATTTGATACTGTACAGATGTAATGGTTATTTAAATCACAAAAAATGTGATTTACCGCCTAAAAACGTATACGTATTTTAGCGCTACTAACCGAAGCAACCAACTCCACGAAGGTCGAGTACATACTTACTTATTTTCCACTTATATATTTTTATTTTCTCTCCACACAATAGGATCCAATTAAAAATACGTTAAGGAATACTTAAATTAATTTCTTATTCGAATAACGGAACGAAAATAAATAATGAGCGATATACATGTTTAGGTATAGGCTGAAAGACTTGATAAGTTTGATTCAAATTGCCATTATCCAACTTGCGAAATATCCCAAAGTACCAATACCAAATATCCAAGTAACGCAACCCGTCGGCTGCTGCATGCCAACGCGATCTCGCGTGAACGATGAACTATTCGCACTTAGTTGCGCAGCTCCCGCGAACTTTGGTGTTTTACGTAGATCAATGGAATAGTTTATACAGTAATGGATACCAGGAACCACTCCATCATCCATGTTTGTGGGACTTGAGTTACTTAATGGACTTGTGATTTTGTGTTTAAGTAGACTTTAAAATAAATGCTTGGATCAATCGTTATGAAAGATTAGTGCTAGTATAGCTTGGGGGTGTAAAAAGACTTGTTATCTTTAGTGGGAAACGAAATAAGAAATCTTCGGATCTTAAACGGCTTAAACACAAACAGCTGAAACGATGTTTTTGGTTGTATGTTTCTCTATCCAGGGTAAGTTGTAAAATATCTCTACATATTAATTCAAAGTAACAAAAAATTACACTTTCGTTTCCAATCGTATCGTTTTGATAATCAACCACTCACGAAACATGTCCATTGCTGATTGTTTTATGACTGGTTGGTTTTTTTAATGACATAATGGGAAACGATGACGTCACTTTTTTCTTATCTAGGATTTGACTTACTAAAGTTGGGCCAATTTAGTAGATCACATTTGACACTTCAGCAGAATATGACACCGTGTCTCTTAATAATATTATTTCATTGTTCCTAGTTAGTATTGTAGATTTGCTTAACTTTTCCATTTTAATATACATAGTATTTATTGTGTTCATGTCAAAATTATGCATGTAATTCCCTGTGTTGGTCCGGGCTCCTTTGCAGAATAGACCATCTGCCTTTCTTGCCAGGCAGGTCGTAAAAGGCGAGCAAAGGCTTATCATCACTAACACCGTGACATCTGACTAGGTGGTACAGTTTCGCAGCGACTCGCCCGGATTGGTACCACCGCCTTACCTATTCCTGCCGCCATAACGTCATGACGTGTTCCGGTCCGGAGGGTAAGGTAGCCGGTAAGCTTACTTTTGCTCGAGGCCTTAAACATCCCGACCTCAGGTTGGCAACGCACCATTACCATCTTTGGTGTCTCTAGGCGGCGTGAATGTCTTACCATCAGGAAATCCGTCTGCTTGTTTGCCTTCCTATAACATAAAAAAAAAAATGTTTATGCTGTATTTTGACAAGTATATTCAGCAATTGACATATGTCAAATGCGATCTATTCAATTGACCCAACTTTATTAGTTAACCGTTGTATGGTGAAATAGAAGAAAAGGGTTAATACGCCTGAGTGTTAAAAGAAACTGGTGTTAAAGCTATGATGTTGACAAGATTAAATAAGATACTCAGATATTCAAACGTCAAAATGTGTTACAGGGCGTGCCCTACTAAGGCACGAGTTGTAAACCGCGAAGTAACGTTCCGCCAGACGCCTTGTACGCAGTCAATACGCATTAAATACATACAGACACGCATGAACAGCTTTTACATATGGAGAGGCTTAAGTCTTTTTTTGTTCTTCAGCTTTGCAGAAAGGCAAACAAGCAAACGTGTTATGGTAATAAGAATCGCAAGCCACCATAAATGGTGCATCAACATAGCACATATTACATGTATACATATCTTAACGCCACGTGCCTTGCGTGGAAAGCAGAGAGTATTGAGTCCTAAGTGTCAGAATAACTGCAAACCCGCCTTGCTTCCTCCTCATTTCTCTCTTCATTTTTAATTCTCTTTTCATATCCGGCTTCGGAAACTCTCCACACCATTCACGGATAATGCCCATGCATTTTGGTCATGTAATGTCAATCTAATTTCCCCCGGTTACCTACCTAACACACAATGTGAAGATAGACACTCGTTGACTCGACACCGAGGTCCCGGGTTCGAATCCCGGGTCTGGCAACATAAAGAAAATTGGATTTTTCCAATGTTCTATTAAAAAAACGTTGCTCGAGATTGGATATGTGCTCGGTTGGCGATAGGCTTGCCACCTATCACATTGTGGGACTTAGTGTCTTCGGCTAGTCGTGGGTGCCCTGGTTGTGCCTCTGCCTACTTCTTCGGGGATATGGGCGTGAAGATACTACTATTTAATCCTTTCTTCCATGCCTCGCTGTGGCTCATTTGTAGACTTACACTTTCCGCATATCAACATGATAATACACCAGAAGGTTACTAAAATATAGTCATAAACCATTTAATAAGTTTTTAACCGATTTTTAAAAAAAAGGAGATTTTATATTCAACTTTTATATTTTTTTGTATGTATGTTAATTAATATTTCAGTTATTTCTGAACCGATTTAAGTTATTGTTTTATTAGAAATGAATGAAACTCGGAAGTTTATTTCAAGCGACAAATTTGTCACTGTGCTCAACCCGGTCTGGATTATTTATTTATCCATTAAATACATCCAAATGCCAGAGTCTCACTGGAATGGCTATTACCGTCAAAGCCTCAACCGGCTTAATTAATTTCCCTGATCCGTGCATCGGAGCGACACCTCTGCGCTGCGTTCCGTATTTGGAAATCTACCTTTAATTAGAGCATCTATAGTCTGTTCGTATCCATACACGTAGGTACGAAGGAAGCTGACGTATTTCTTGATAGTAAGAAGATATGTGTAATATTGCCTTGGTGGTTTAATGGTGTTGGCGTTGAGAACATGAGGTCTCGGGTTCTATTCCTAGGTCGGGAAATTAAAGATGTTTTTTTTCCAATTTTTAATAAAAATAAAGTTGACTGGCTCCGGAACCAGATCTGTGGCCGGTTGGAGATAGGTCTACTAACTGTCAAATTATGCTTCGATTTTACATAGATGCTCTGATTGTACCTTTGCCTACCTTTTCTGGTTGAATCTTCTCTCTTTTTTTTAAATGTTCTTGGTTTATGGCAAGTGAGGAATATTAAGCCTTTTGAGCAAGTTAACTTTACTTTCTAAAACGGATGATGACAATGAAAAGAAAAGGCGCTGGTGGAATTTTAATGAACAATAG
>NJDD01000479.1:0-46733 GCA_002245505.1 Calephelis nemesis
TACTAAACTCGGTACTATTTTTAGACCTCGTTTTGGAATAAGGCGGTTAGTGATTGTTTAGCTAAAACCTTAAATCTAGGAAATTTTGAGACCAAATCTGGTGTTTTTTTATGCGAGGTGGTATCACTGTTTGCTTTTGACGTTCAGGGGCCCTACCATGAACGCTTATAGCAGTATTATTTCCATCTTGATAAATGATCGGTTTTATAAGCAACTTTATGGCAAACGCATAAGGTTGTCTTTCTCCGATGACATTTAGTATTATTGAAATAACACTGTTTTAAGAGCTTATGGTAACCCCCCTGAAACTTCAACAATAACGCGAAATCTACGCCCGTCCGGCTCGTTGAAAGAAACATAGGTCGTAGCGCCATATTAGTAGCAATCCAGTTTTGGCATTTAACATTTTTTTGTTAATGTCATGCCCATAGACTTAGGATGTAATAGATAAACAATGTCAGTCAAAACCATAGATTTAGGATGTAACAGATAAACAATGTCAGTCAAAACACGAGACAAAAAATTTACCTACGTGTGAGTAAATTGTTTAAGTGTGAGTTAAAAAATGGATTTTTATTAGGCCACGCAAAGACTACAATAAGCCTACAAACGTCAACTATATCGATTAATGAATTTAATTTAGTGAATATTTAAAAGAACTAACTAGTTAATTAATATGTCCCATCAAATATTGCTTTTACTTAGCTTTTTTCTAAAGCTACTGTAATGCTTTTTATTGTCATACTCCGGTGAAAGGGTAGGATAATTATTAGAAAAATAATGTGAAATATCATGGCACCATACAGAAAGCAAAGCCTTTTTTCATGGCTTGAGACAGTCAACCATCATACGACTATTCTTAAAATAGTTCGAGACAACCGTGGACTATTGACACGAAATATCCTATAGTTACATGATACATCATTGTCCTGTGGCCATACTTTTAGGCGTGTTGTGCAAGTCTAGAAGCCCAACACTTACTATACACTACTTTACTTACTTACACGGACACAACAGCTGAAAGAGGTAAGGTGAATTTGAAGTTCCAACACGGGCAAATGGCTGCACATCAGTCAGCTATCAGTGATCTTGCTGATAATGACCCATGTAAACTTTGATCGCCTCATACTAGCTTTTTGATTTTAGGTAGAACAACGGCCTATAATTCTTCAACACCACACACATACTAACAAAGGGAAAACAAAAAAATTACATCTATATGCGATAGTTGTCTCTTTCCATCAGGAACGCCAACTGCTTGTTTGCACATATGGTATAAAAAAAAACCCGCTATATTGTCACGATGACGATGACGAGGTCATAAAGCTTGATCTAAATGTAAAGAAGTTATACTAAAATGAAAATTTGTTATTTTCCTCTAATTCCACAATTCTAAGTCCGCTCTTTGAAAGTGCCATATTTATACATATAATAAATCTGTAGAAAGGTCAATTCTGTACATTGAAAATATTGAAAAAATAAGCAGCAGAGGGTGTTACTGGATCAATACCAAATACCAAATATGTGATTAAAAAAAATGTTGTGTCTGTCTGTATGTTCAGGCATCACGTAAAAACTAAGGGTTCGATTTCGATGCAACTTGGTATAATTTTACCTTATCTTGGGCATAAAATGGGATACTTCTTATCCTGAAAAAATTACGTAGAAAAAAAATATTTATTTTCCAGTTTTATCACGCGAAGACTGACATCCCCTCGGACGGAGTTTTCGGAACTCGGCATGCTAGTTTGTAATAAAATATTCGGAAGTAAAGCCTAGCTTCTAATCTAGCCATGAGTATCATTTGCGTAATGTCACATGTGTTACTTGGAGTCCACCCATCTTTATTTAAAATCGTCTTAGTAAAGTATTCGTTAGGAATGTATCAGAACACAACTATAAATTAATATGATTTAAGTTACATGACAGAAAAATCTAACACAGACTTTCCCAACTATTATGTCACTGAGCGTCCCCGAGCCAAAAATAATATTTCCGTGCCGTACAATAAGTAAGTTTCAATACAAACAGGAAACACACATTTTTCTTATGAATTAAATTATTTTTTTTTAGGTATTTTAAGTACATAGAATAGAGATTCAATATATTGATTAAGGATAAAGAGCGGAAAAAAACATTTAAATAGTAAAATACTTTCACGTAAATCGAAATAACCTACATTTTGGGTTGAACACCATGAAATTTATTACAATTGCACTGCAATTGGCACAATGGCTTTTTTGCAAAGAGGATTTTAAGTCTAAAGATTCCTCATCCTCCCACCTCCCGACTTTAAAACACACGTAATTTATTTTGTCTGTAACGTTTATGTTTTTTTTCTTTTTATAAGGGTTTCATCCTGTAACTTAAAAAAATATCTGTAATGGCCTACCATACATTTTATACTTACAATTTTCAAATAACTTTTCATTTTAAGTAATTTTAAAACAAATAAATAAAACATTTTTAAGTACATGAGATACTAGAGCTTGCATGTTTTGAACCAGTCGATCAATTTTAGGTTCAGTATTTGCTAAAGCTATGATTAAATCGCTATCGACGGCAAGGCGATTTCGCTGCTTAGTGTTTATTAAAACAAGAGCTGAAAAACCTGTCTCGCATAAATAAGTGGACGAAAATGGAATAAGTATTTTTAAAGCAAGAGATGCAACTCTTGGGATAACAACGAATCGTTTGATCCAAATTTTTCTAACGTTAAAAGATAAAAGTCATCTTTCGTTGTCGAATCAGCCTTCATTTCTACAAATTATTCTTGAACTTCTTCAGGTAATTGTAAGACATCGATAACAAATGGGTTTCTGGTTATTTGCCACATTGGAGACCCGGAATTGATATCTCGATAGTATCGATTAAATTTATTTTCCAATGCTTCCAGATAAGTTCGTATTTTAGATTTTAAATTTTTACTCAGTTTTTGAATACGAATGGCTTCTGACAGCCGTGAAAAAAAAATACATTTTCATCAGACATAAAAATAAAAATAAATATTCGTCAACATCGTCGTTCCAAAATATGATTTTTAGACTAAATTTAATATAAAATATTCATAAAAAGATTCATATAGGTACTAAGGACAACTCTGCCTTAAGTAGAAATGTATTTTGTGTAACAATGTATCTGAATTTAGCAAAACAGCCAATAAATATAACATTTATCGATATTTAGGACGTCACCGCTTTGTCAAGTCCTAGCTTAACCAAACAATTTACCATTTCAGCTGATATCTTGTCTAATTCTGATTAAATTTACAAAATATACTTATATAAAACAACTAGTATTTCGCGCGGCGCGCAGCCCGCGTGTGATCCGCCGCCCATGTAGACTATTGTAAAGTGTGCCTAGTTTTTGTTACACTTTTAGTTTTATTTTCTTTGAGTGAAGAATGGTGAAGAATTGTGTTTGCTTGAAAGGAGGTTATCAGTAGTAGTTTGAGCTCAACCTCTGTCAAACTACACATATCGCGTGCTGCGCGAGCTAAGATTAGCTCGCGAGTAGCACCTTGGGCTCACAGTTCGGCCTGCGGCCTCACTGTGAGCTCGCGGTGCTCCAGTCTACATCTCAAGACATCAAAGTCCATACTGAAATCCATATTTACAAATTAGCGCAGGACTTAATCAAGGGTATTTAGAGTTGAAACTCGTTCAAACTACACATATCGCGTGCTGCGAGAGAAGCAAGCAGCTCGCGAATAGCACGTTGTGCTCACAGTTCGGTCTTCGACCTCACAGTGAATTCGCGGTGCTCCAGTCTACATCTCAAGACATCAAAGTCCATACTAAACTCGATAATTCCAAATGAGCACAGGACTTAATCAGATGTATTTAGAGTTAAAAATCTTTCAAACTACACATGTCGCGTGCTGCGCGAGCAGCAAGCAGCTCGCGAATAGCACCTTGTGCTCACAGTTTGGCCTGCGGCCTCACTGTGAGATCGCGGTGCTTTAATCTTGAAAATTGAAAATTCAGCAGAAATACGTTTTTCAACAGCAGCCATTTGTTTTTGAAAATAAGAAAATTTTTCATGAGGCCTTGGTAATTGCCACCTAGGCTCTATAAAATAGCATAGCATCTCGATCTCACTACTTTTTTTGGTTTTGGCGGGCCGTTGAAAAACTTTTGTCCAACTAAAGGTAGCTCAAGGGAAATTATGCATTATGTTCTTTTAAAGTAAATGCTATCAGAAGACATAAGATTTTTTATTGCATCATAGCTGTAACAGATTTTCAACAGAAACTTCCGGTAACGATCTTAATTTTAAAATGTCTGCTGAATTTGAAATCAGCATCTTCTTGTCAGTAGCAATTTTTCGATAAATTTTGGTTTGAATGTCAGCCATTTTGTTTTCCAAATTTTCAACTTTTTTTTTAAATTCTAGCAATTGCCTTATAAGCTCTAAGAAATGGCGGTATCTCAGACTCGCTACGCCTTTCTGTTTAAACTGACCTCTGGTAATTTTTTTACCAGGTACAGGTAGCTAAGCAAATATTTTATATTTCTTACTTTTTAATTAGGCTTTATTTAAGAGTTCAAAAAGATTTAGTCTTGGTCTAACATAGCGGTTTTTCAATAATTATTTCCGGTAGCCATCTTGGATTTCAAAATGGTCACCAAATTCAGAATCAGCGCCCTCGTTTATGTCTCAAATAATGCCTAAATCAAGTACATCCATAACGGTTAGGAATCTTAAAAAATGTAAAAAAACGATTATTGTATGGCGGCCACCTTGTTTTTCGCCATTTTGAAATTTTTTCACAAGTTCTGGTAATTGCCACCTGGGCTCTACAAACTGGCATAATGATCAACAGTCCATGTCTTTCCGTTTAGGCAGGCCGTTACTTAACTTTTTACCAGATCATGGTGGATCATATTTTACAATTTATTTCTTACTTTCAAGATTTATGCTATTATATGGCATAAGAGCGCCGTGGTGGTTTTTCAATTAAAACTTCCAGTCTCCATCTTGGATTTGAAAATTTATAAAAAAATCGAAATCTCCGCCCCCGATTACCCCTTAAAAGTCGAGTTTGGCGACTTGACCCGAAACTTTCAAAAATTTTTAAAAATTAAAAAAGTAGCTGCTTGAAAAAATTAAAAAATCCGAAAAGCCCCGGCAACAATGAGTAATATTCACTATGAAAGCAAATCTCCATCTCTAACCGTTTAAAATCTACAGCCTTTTGAAATTTGTATGGCGGCCATCTTTTTTCCGCCATTTTGGTTTTTTGTCTTAAAATTCAAAGAACCCTTACTAAACCGATCAATAATTGCAAAGAAAGCAAATTTCTAACTATAACGGTTTAGACGCAATAGGCGAATCAATTTTGTATGGCGGCCATCTTGTTTCCGCCGTTTTGGATTTTTTCATACTTTTTTTGGCAATCGCCAGTAAAAAAATGAAGAATAGCACCAAAACGGTCCCGCTAGGTGTCACCGTTTCGGAAGGCCGTCGACCGACTTTTTACCAGGTTTACATTTCTAAGATTTCGGATTTTTCTGGGTGGTTTGAGACCATCCTCTATCCGACGGTACCAACACCGTGACTAGTTAAACGGCAACT
Source organism: Calephelis nemesis (assembly GCA_002245505.1). Classification (NCBI taxonomy): domain Eukaryota; kingdom Metazoa; phylum Arthropoda; class Insecta; order Lepidoptera; family Riodinidae; genus Calephelis; species Calephelis nemesis. The sequence goes on from NJDD01000479.1 coordinate 5,578, forward strand.
GGGAGAACAATTCGGGGTGAGTCAGTCAGTCAGTCAATCATCAATATCGTAGCCTAGCTTTGTATATTATTTATATATAATAATAATAATAATAAATTATTTAAAATAAAATCATAATAATAATAACATCTATTAAAACAATGCAAATAAATATGTTGTAGTAAAAATTCCCTTTTGGGGCAGGCCACTCTCCTGGGCGACTAGTTCAGGAAGTGGCGCATAGAAGTGAACCCCGATAAAAATACAGCGCTGTATTTTAATCGAGGTGTCACACCCAGCCAACGGATGAGACCCAGTCGTAACCCGGTTACCATCAAAATTTTCGGCAGAGCGATCCCTTGGGAAAATTCAACAAAATACCTAGGGGTCACTTTAGATAAAAATATGTCGTTTGAACCGCATATTTCGCTTGTCACAAACAAGGCTAAGTTCGTACTTAGTCGTCTCTATTATCTAATTAATGGAAACAGTAATTCGTCACTTCCTAAGAAAGTGACACTTTACAAGACATGTGTTAGACCCATATTAGCTTACGGTAGTGTAGCCTTCGCGCATACCTTCCCGACCAATCTTAAAAAGTTACAAGTAGTTCAGAATAGGTTCATGCGAACTGCTACCGGTTCTCCGTGATACGTTCGCAACGAGGACCTAGATTGCAACCCACCAATCGTAGAAGACCCCGCCACGTGTTATTGGATCCTCCGGACCCAATAAACGTGGCAAACGCTATACTCCCTCCCAACCCGAACAAAAACTCACAAAACAATATCACTCTACACCGTCGCCGCCGGTCTCAGCGATGAAGACCTCTCTTGCGCCCGGCACCTAAAGCCGATCGACGAGCCGCCACTACTCCTCCGTCAAGTCCACCAAGTAACCAGAACGCAGTACCAATTCCAAGTGCGGTCTCCCGGGAGACAGCCCTTGTTGCTGACGTTGTAGGGAACAGTCCATCCATTTAAATAATGTCTCGGGCTGAGCACTCTGCTTGGCTCAAACTAACCCGGTGGAGTAGTAAAAACCTCGCGGTTAGCAATAAATTAGCCACTCAAAAAAAAAACACCTGTCACGAAAAGCACTGCCTGCTAGTAATACATTGAAGATGTTTACTTGTATGTATATGATTGAGGACAGAAAGTACTTATTACTCTATTCGAGAAACCGTCCGCCCCCTGGCATTTTTGTATTGAATAAACCGCCTGAGTACTCATGTACTCGTTTACGTCTACGAGAGTCTTGTCCGAGCAAGCAGACGGATAGGCGGCCCGAGAAGCGGGTGAGGGGACGAAACGTTACTGGGACGCGGTGGTGCCGACGCACGCGAGACTGCGGCCGGCGGGGTGGGTGTCGGCAGACGCGAGTGCCCAGTTGGCTACACAGGTAAGTATCTACGCGCGCGAAACTAGAGACGGGATGGCGGCCGGTTGCCCGAAGGCTGGCATCAGCGCGTAAGCGGCGTGGGATATGGGTAGGGTGGGGACGGAAAAGGCTTGCTATTCCTCAAGGACGTCAGGATGACGTTCCCTGAGGAACTGCTCCATACGTGTCAATCTTCGAGGTTCCATAGTGGACCTCTGACAAGTGGGACGGGTAAAGTGTATAAATTCCCCTTGGCGGCAGGGATAAAACGACCTACACGGCTTGAGACCCTGTGGGCCCCTGTCGTCTATGGCAAAAGGGGTGTGTACCTACACAGCCCTTACGTGTGTGTTGGTGTAGAGCCTTATGTACGTTTTTCTCTTTTCGGCGGTTTTGCTTCAACTTTGGATGGTGGAGGACAGACATTTGTTGGCTTTATGATAATATGTAATTAAACTTTAATCGTCCTATTATTTATAGATTCTCACTACGGCAGTGGGCAAGTTACAATAGCCTTGACAAAGGCTGTGAGTCGCTGTGGTTGCACGCGTCTGCTCGTAGTGGTGGTTAAGTGGGATATGCCTGAAGCATCAAAACGTCAACCGTGTTAATTTTTAGCTGTCATAAGTTCTTGCTGCTATGTATGCAATACGAAAGCAAGCATATTATATTATAAATAATATTAAAGTTGTTCAGAAAGGGCAGCTATTTTTAAGCGAGGAAATAGGCATAGCAATTTTAAAACTTTTGCCTATGTGTCATTTGTATTTTAAAAAAAAAACCGTCAAAGTACAATGCTACAAGCTAAAATTTTGTTTGTCAGTCGGCAGCTCAGATTAAATAGTAATACTACGTGTCGCAGTGTTGCCAATTTAGCATATTTTATGCTAGATTTGGCATATTTTTAAGTCGTTTAGCATGTTTATGTGTTGTTTAGCATATAGCATATTTTTTGGCATATCAGATAATCATGTGATAAAAGTTTAATTGTTAAACGTACTATCCGTTTTGGTGCCTTTGTAGTAGGTATCTTTTGTGTTTTCCATCTATGTTATATATCGAACAATTTAGTAAATACGCTTTTCAAATTCATGAATACAGATTAACAAGTTGTAAATAATACAACTCTTCTGTAATTTTAAGACTCAAGTATTGAACTTGAACTCTTCGTGCGAGCTGTTCGTTTTGGAGCTTGAAGTTTATAAATTAACACTAAAAAAAATTTTATTTTTTAATAATTTTAGTTAAATATTACAAACAACTAGGCACAATTTCTAACATTAATTTAAAATAACTTTAAGTATTTAGTATTTTAGTATAGGTTTACTTGTGTAGGTAAGAATCTCAACTGCACTTTATAAATTTAGTACGAGTATACCTACAAAAAATATATATTCTTATTTATTTAAGTACCTGTCCATTGAGGCACACATGATTTCACACTATTGTACTTTATTACATTCTTGATTGAAACAATACGCATTGAAGTTAAATGTCGATTTATTTCGACGTTAAAAATTGTTAGCATATTTTTTAGCATAATTATAAAACTTTTAGCATAATTTTGGCAAATTTTAAACACCGACTTAGCATATTTCTTCGTAACCTTGATGGCAACACTGACGTGTCGGCAGTCTGATACGTAGTATCTCTTAGTAGTCTGTGGCGAAATCTGAAATTAATTTAGCAAATAGGTAGATTGACGTATTTACTGATGCATTTTACATCCATTAATGAATTAAATAATTCAAGAAACTTTAATTAATTATAATTGACTAGCGTTCTAAATTAAAAAATTTCTAAAAATTGTGTAGTCGGTGTAATAGTGACTCATCCGAACGTTTTCAATAACATATATTTTGTTAATTAGGTATTTTACATAGAAATGGAACTACAAGACACATACTACAATAAATCTGAATATGTTGAAACTGTAAGTTATCCTAAAATACACCTGCAATAACTTAACAACATATCTACTAAATGTTTTGTTTATAGGCTTCAGGCAACAAAGTGAGCAGACAAACAGTGCTTTGCGGCTCTCAAAATATTGTGTTACATGGAAAAGTTATTGTACAAAGTGATGCAATTATAAGAGGGGACTTAGCAAATGTAAAAACAGGAAGATTCTGTATCATCAGTAAGGGATCAGTTATAAGGCCTCCTTTCAAAAAGTTTAGCAAAGGGTAAGTTAAAGTTCCTAAAAGTTTTTGCCAATATAAATTTTTATATAAATATAGGTATACTATTCTATTAACAGGCATATATTTTTCTGATGGTATTAACCCTTAAAAGCTAGAATGAATTATGGTACTGTTATGACTACAACGGGTGTAAAAACATCCGGTCTTTTAACCTATGTATAAAGGAACTTGCTTACAGTGTAATTAGCCTCAACATTATTTAAAATTGTAAATCTGACCTTAAATGCTGCAACAAATGAAAAAAACTTAAAATCTTATTGTATAAAAGCAGCTTCTAGCAGGTAATAATAGATGCATCCTCATATTATTTACATTTTTCGATATACATTTTTCAATAGTTGCTTTTTTGTACATTTAAAACAAAACAAAAATTTTGATAATGATTAAAGATCACAGATGGAGCACAAACTATATTTTAATGTTTGGAAACAAAGTCTCGACATGAATATGGTGTTCTTATCAAAAAGATAATTAATAATAGAACCTAAATAATGTTTTAATATTAAATTTTAATAATTTATGTTAAATAACTTATAAATAAAATTTATTATGGTCCAATTTGAACCAATGGCAACCACCAGTGTTTTTTGATGCTTTTAATCTGTAGGCATTACTAACTCAAAAACTTGATAAATTTAAGTTTTCATAGTGAAGGATATTTCATAAATAGGTTATTTGTTTATTTGTAATGGTAGCTAAAGATTAATATTTTTAAACAAAGAAACACTTGTACTGTGTTACTTATCTCTTATAATTTATTATTTTGTAAATGTTGCTAATACAGCATCATCTAAGTTTTAGCCCTGATGTATGTATGTATGTATGTAAAATCATAAATTATAAGTGATACGTAAAACAGTACCAGTGTTTCTTTGTTTGAAAACATGGAAGTTTTGCCAAGTGCCGATGATGGAAACTATCAAATATGGTAGCTAAGGACGCATCCACAAAATTGACATTTCTAAACTATGTACAAGTTAAGGTCAAATGTGACTGGTCATCAGTACATCACCAGTCATCAGCGTAACATCACCACAAAACCACAACACACAATACCCCATCCTAATATCCCAATCTTACAGCTGAGCCAGTTACTAGTGTGCTGTCTTTCGACAAAAAAGTGAAATGTTTTAAATTTTTGTGTTGTTGTGTTTCAGAGTGGCATTCTTTCCATTACAAATGGGGGATCACGTTTTTGTTGGTGAGAACACAGTTGTTAATGCTGCTGTAGTTGGCTCATATGTTTATATTGGAAAAAATGTTGTAATTGTAAGTATTTCAATAAATTCCAGACTAGGACTGTGTACTAAACTGTAAAGTTCAAAAGAGCTAGCTAGATAGATAACACCTTGTAATACCTACTGCTGCAGCCTTAATGTCAATGCTTACTGTTCTTTTGTTCTGTAGAAAGCTAGGATGACTAATAAACTTGTTGCAAGCTGCTCAACATCTGGGATATTCATAGGCTTGGGTGTTCATAGATGAGATTTGGTTATTCCTACCCAGAAATCATACTGTTTTTAATTGACTTCATAAAAATTCAAATTTTTGTATAATAAATTTATTTGTGAGGTATAACCTATTGCTATTAAGTCTGGATCTGATTATGGGTTCTAAGGGAAATGAAGGATAGTGCTAATTTATTGTAAACTTACAACATATATTTATTAAACATGAAGTCAATTTTGTACAGTTTAATTAGACTTAAATTATTCTTGCTTTTCGAAAAATAATATTTACATACAGCTGTGGTAAAACCACAAAAATTAACTAGTCTTTTATTCGTAAAGTCTCCCTTTGTCTTTTTAGTTTTTATAATATAAATTTTATCATAAAAACTGGACAACATTTTTAAGTATCTAATATTAAATGTATTTTGTATGTAAAGGTGGTGTCAAGAGTCTCCGAAACTGGCATGTTTGTATGAAAAGGGTAATGAATGTGAAGGAAGCAAGACAGGTTTGTCAGGATCGTGAGTTCTGGCACTCGATACTCTCTGCCTACCCCGTAAGGGACTTGGCGTGAAGATATATGTATGTATGTATGTATGTATGTTGTATGTCAATTTAGTATAACATAATGTTTGCAGGGTCGCAGATGTGTTCTTAAAGACTGTTGCATGATAGAAGACAACTCGGTACTACCTGCAGAAACAGTTGTACCATCCTTCGCTAGGTATTCTGGAAGCCCAGCTAGATTAATCACAACATTACCAGAAGCAATGCCAGATCTTATGACTGAATTTACTAAGAGCTATTATCAGCATTTTCTACCTACAACAGCTGTAAATTAGTATTAAGTTACCATTGCAAGTTATGTTAAACAAAGCTTATGGTGTGCATTGCAATCTAAACCATCATAATGGTAAAATATCAAATGCTTATTGTAATATTCAAACTTCTAAATTTTTGCACAAAATTCTTTATAAAGAGTCTATTCTCCTGTTTGTGCCTTTTTTTACGTTATAGGAAGGCAAACAAGCAGACGGATATCCTGTTAAGAAATTCACGCCGCCTAGAGACACCAAAGGTGGTAATGGTGCGTTGGCAACTTGAGGTCGGGATGTTAGGCCTCGAGCATAAGTAAGTTTACCGGCTACCTTACCCTCCGAACCGGAACACGTCATGACGTTATGGCGTCAGGAATAGGTATCGCCTTACCTAGGTAAGGCGATACCTATACCTATTTACCATTTGATACAACTGCCTCATTGTTCGAGTGGCTAGTGTTCACTCCTACTGCATCGACTAACTGTGAGGCTCGGGTTCGATTTCCGAAGAGCGCAAGCATTTAGACACTGCCCTCTAATGTTAGGTGTCTGCATTACCGGGACTGGGTGTTTATTAAATATATTCTTGTATCTATATAAGTATTTCTATGTATTAGAAACATTAACCCTTAACATAAGCATATACTTTTTGCTTACTTTGAGTTAGATGCAATTTGTGTGACTTGTCCAGATTTATTTATTATAATTTTTTATGGCGACAAAATGCACAAAAGTATAAAATATGAAGGAGAATAAAATGCTTATTCATTTACCACTACATGTCTGCAAATTTAGCTTTTCATGCAATTCTTAAGCTATTACATATTCAAACACTATTTATTAAGTAGGATTAACTGTAAATAATAAGAATAAAATTTAGTATATTTTAATGTTCGTTTTATTTTTAAGATGCTTTTTTTGACCACGTTGGAAGTAGTAGTAATTGGTATGTAATGAAATGGAATCTTAGAACTTGTATTTCATCCATTTGTAAAGGTGAGATTGAATTGAAACTTTACATGCTTATCAAGGTCAGGACAACGCAATAATTTAAAAATGTATACTAAATCCTCATGATTAGAATCTTCAGGATAAGGCACCACAACCTAAATATTCTTTTTTTGAGTAATGTTGTGTGCGCGAAAACGGTTAAAATAACTCGAAAATCATGTATAACTAAATTGCTCCCCTTTAAAATTGATATAAAAATATTAGCAATGGCATATAGCTATCTTCTAAGTAAGGGTGACTCACTATAACAATGGTAATTCATAGCATTTTAAAATAGTGCATTAATTGCAAAGTTGTTATAAACATGATATTAATAGTTGTCGATATAATCAGCTTATTAATCATATTGCTCTTGACATAATTTTCCCCGGGTTGGTCCGGGCTCCTTTACAGTATAGGCCTTTCTGCCAGACAGCTCGTAAAAGGCGAGCATAGTCTTACCGTCACCAATATCGTGACACCCTTAGGTGATAGGGTTTCACAGTGATTCACCCGGATTGATCAGAAACAATAAATTATGATGTTCGTACCTACTTGCTAAGAAATCGATTCTTCGATATAAATATAAAAATTTAGTCATTGATATACCTTGATTAAAACAGCAAAAATGAATAATAACTACCTGAAAAACTAAAAAAGTAGCTTTTCATAATCTACATATTAATATGTGATGCCAAACTTATAATTTGGATTGGGCAAAATCTTTTAAACTCGCGTTAGGAGACGTGACCTGATTCGTAAGACGGCGCAGGACACTTGCGCGAATAAGACGGCACTTGCGCGAATGTGTGTGTTGTCATGTCAGTGTACGTTAGCGCAAATGAATATTGTATTCGTCCACATAATACTTTCATACTGATAGTATTAAAGCAATTCGTGCAAATTATTCCCTAACCATTCCAAAACATCAACATTGATATTCAAGTTTTCACTTCTGCCAGCACTCTTGAAGTGCAACCCGTCTTTTTCATTGTGTTGGTTATTGTCAGGAGAAGGTTCTAAAGAAAAGGAAAATTGGGAAAAGTTGCAGGAAAAATAGTACTTTATTTTTTCCATACAAACTGTTAGTAGCTGCTATTTCCAGCGATACAAAGTTTGCCACGTCGGCTAGTAATGTTATAATTGATATTTATCCCGTCTTGGTTCGAGACCTCTGTGTAGAATAGATCTGCCTACTTGTCATGCAACTCGTAAGAGACGAGCATATGTTGAAAGGGTACCCTATTCCGACCTCCATAACGATAGCGTTATGTTACAGTCCGGAGGGTAGCTACCTAGTAGACTTTTACAAAGGGCCCATCGCCCTGACCACAGGTCAGCAACGCACTTGTAACATATATTATGGTGTCTATATGTTAGGCAGTCTCTTACCATCGGGAGAGCCGTGTGCTAGTTCCCTGTCTTATCTCATAAAAATGTGAAAGAGTATGTAAGAGTGAGTAAGTACCTATATAATATGTTTTATTTTTACGTCAAAAAGCTAAATCGATTTTATTAAGACTATAATAATATTATCTTCATCGTAAGCACTTTAACATTACATTGTACTTAGAATATATAGCAAGGGCTGACCTAAATCAAATAGCAAACGTGTATACCTAGCGTTATTTAAAATGACCCTACTATAAACTTATGTAATGAAACGAAAAAAAGAACATTAATTATTTTCTTTTTATCAACATATTTAAGCACATTGTAGTGTGCAAATACTATCTGAATCATATTGTATTAGGTATATATACATTTTGTATAGCTTAACATTTTTTACAAGATTCATTAGTATTAGAAAAAATAATAAACTAATTCTCAAAGGTATGCGTATTTCCTCGTTGTCGCAGATCTCATTTAAAGAGATTAGAGTAAAGAAAAAAGCTACCGCTTAACCTGCCGGCTGCCATCACATTGCAAAACGTGGTAGTATGATCTTATGGTTTTAGCCTGTCCCAGAAATGGACAAGAAACCAATGCCAAATGTCAAGTGTGTCAAGACAAGTCAATACAAATGTCATACAGACAAACGAAGATGGATATTATGTTGTTTTAAATCGATTTTATGTTTTTATTACTTTTAGAGACTCTTACTCTAGATTTTGGGGTACAGATACTACCATTATTGACCTACAGTAAATATTGTTTACTGTAATAAAATATGGAATATCATTATTCAGATCTTTGTGTGCCACCTGAACACCTATTGACGGGTAAGTTGCCTACGTTTTTCTTTCCAAGTTCTCAAAAAATTATGAATGAAGTATAAACAATTTTTATGTTGAAACCCAATGTAGTGGCGAGGAAGTAATATCTGTAATTGTAGTAGTAAATTTTAGTTAAATCTAATATCATGTAGGCTTATAAAATCACAAAGCTAGTAGGTCACCTGTAGGTAGATTTATTCCTGATAGATAACTACTTAGCTGATATCTCACCTGGCAGGTAGGCCGTTTTATGTTTAAAAGAAGGCAAGTCTAGGAAATGGAAATTGCTGATGCATTAACAGAATTAATAGTATAATATATATAGCAGTGCATTCCACTCAAAAAATTAAATGCAAAATATGATTATCAATATGTAACCTTAACCAAGTGTGACAAAGCTTGGTACTGGCGTAGGCTGCAGTAGGCTTGAACTTGGAAAAAGACATGGCATTTTTTTGTCCAGATCATTAAATTGACTATTTGTCCATGGGAGAAGAATAGATAACATTAACAGCTGCTTCATGTGTCAAGGAGTTAAGGTTTATGTGAAATGTTATTTGTAACACACGTCGTTAAAAAGGAGTTTGTTAAAATAATGGTTTTTATATATATATCCGGTGCTTGCAAAAGTTGCATATCTTAACTTTTGTTTTTTTTATACAAGAGGAGGCAAACGAGCAAATAGGTAATCTGATGGAAAGTGATCATCACCTCCCACGGGCAACTTTTATGGCACGTTGCATGTTAATATGTAACAAAGAATGTGTTGATATTCACATATTATTATCACATCACATAGCTATATTTTGTAACTCTACAAGTATTCAATGTATGATTTAGTTATTTTATGAATATGTGCATTATTAAAAACAATAACTGTACTGCCAGATGCTAAAAGTTAAAATAAAACACAATTAGTTTTGCACATGTAGGGGCAGTATGTAATTTTATGTAATACTGCTATTAACTCCCACATCACTTTCTTTGGGGTTAGATTAAATTGTGTGATTTGTTTTTGATTTGATTTGTAGACCACTATCATGGAGAATATGGGCAACAGTTTGTAATTTCTAATCAAGAGGCAGAATATGAAGTACGCAGCAGTGTGCTAGTAGATGGTGGGGACAGATATGGTGTGTCAGCTGTTGTTTTTGATAAATTTGAAGAGTTGATATGGATGGGAAACCAAGGGGTAAGTTAACCAAGTACAGGCCCCAGGTAAATGATAAGTAAGATATCTTCATTGTCTGGATCCTTGTGTGCAGTGGCACAACCAGTGCATTCATTGTTAGCTGACAGGACTACTTATTTCCACAATGTGCTAGATGGGAAGCCCATTACCCAAATACTTATTCAATCAGTGGTTAGACTTAGCAAACACATTTTGGCTGAGAGCCCCCAAGATTGGCTATGGTAGGAACCTAAGAATGGCTAGCGGCTAACAGAGGCAATTAAATTTAAAGTTCAATTGTATTTTACAAAAGTGTTTATTTTTTGATTGGCTATGGTAGGAACCTAAGAATGGCTAGCGGCTAAAAGAGGCAATTAAATTTAAAGTTCAATTGTATTTTACAAATGTATTTATTTTTTGATTCTATTGAATAATACTACTCATTACATTACACTATCTGTTATTGATGTTGTTGCTGCTATTGGACCATTTATAACATAGGCTTGTAATGAATCTGCATGAACTGAATTTCTTAAAAAGTGTTCAGTGCTTTGACAGTTTTACAAACCAGTCTTTCCCTTTTTTTGTAATTTTATATCTTTTGACATTTGTTGTTCTAATTGCCTAAGACTACCAACCTACTAATGTGAATTTTGGAAATTATTGACCTATAAAAAACTGCAGTGAATCGTAATTAAGTGTTGTAATGTTATGAGTTAATTAATAGGATTCCCTATCTCAGTCTTGCTGAAAGTAAGTGTAGTAGGTTTTTTTAACAAGTGGAAATCCTCGAGGATACCTGCCACTTTTGGGGGAAGTGATGTGTTATGGCAGACTGCTACTGACTAAAATCAGCAGGTTGGCCCATATCATCAGAAGTGGTGCTCTGAGACATAGCGTGCACCACTTCGGGTTCCAGTGGCAGGCACCCCTGTCCCTGCTGTGACCCTATCTTGATCTCGTGGACAACATAGAGAGCAACCCCCCCCTCCTCCAAGGATCTAACTGCCGCCATCTAGATTAATTATACATGTACATATATTTTCGCCAAGTTTTTGTGGAGTAGGCAGAGAGTATAAACTGCTGTGACTATATATTTATATTGTAGGGGCATGTGACATCTTACTATGGACCGGGAATGCAGAAGTACACATCATTCCAAGTCCATGAATCTGAAGAGGTGAGAGATATACTAACAGTTGAGCAAGGGCTTTTTGCTTTGACAAAAACAACATTACGTCATCAGATTCGTCGAGGGATCCCTAAACATACTTTCAGGTATTTCTCATAATTTTGCTACATATTTGAGTGACTGTACTTAAATTAAATAAACAGTTTTTAAATAACTGGACATCTAGATGGTTGTAAACACTTGTTTTGTACTAGGTAACAGTTTTTTGTCTTTCTTGTTGCCAGGTCCAATAATATGACAGATATGCAATGTTTGTACCAAGCAAGTCAACACAAACTACTGATGGGTGGACATCAAGACAAACTCATTGAGCTTGATATTCAAAAGATGGCGGAAAATGTGATTGTAAGTATATTTAAAGCAATAAATGTGGGTCCATTATGACTCACATAATGTTCTCAATCCTACTCTTCGTCTTACTACCGATTTGTGTTCATAATAACCACTCTTCATAATTTATTTTTCATACATTTTATTACGACTAAAGGAGTTTATAACAGGTAGAGATCATATTTTTTTTTATTGATACTGTTATTATTATATTTATTGTTCAGAATAAATTATTTTCTAACAGACAATCGTCATAATTTTTGTATTAAGAAAGGCAATACTATATATTTTCTTAAAGTATTCCTTAAAAATTTCAGTTTTGGCGCTTCGCCGGCCGCTACCGCGTCTAATAAGTACATAAGCAGCTCTTCTAAACTTGTATAATGCGTGCAAATATTTTTTTCAGAAAATACCAGATGAAGGATGTGTCGTGCTTCGTAGCGGAGGTGGCTCAATGGTAGCGTGTGGAAGTGCTAATGGTACGGTAACACTACGTGACATACGGTGCCCAGGAACTGCAGAACATTCCTTCAGGGCGCATACAGCATGCCTATCGGATTTAGACATGCAAGGGGATCTTTTGATAAGCTGTGGATTTACGCAGTCGTATGTACAAGTTATTTATTTGCTTTTTTGTAGATAACCTTGAGTCTTGAGATGGCAATGTCCTAATAACTTATTCTTTGTCCCAACCGGTAATTGAAGTATGTTATTGCTACTCACAGTACTCTTTATTATTTTTGATATGTTTAATCTGACAGTCTCTATTACTTTCATTCAAAAAAGATAGCGATAACTAGAAAATATTATCAAATCCAAGTAACAAACTTACCGTCAATATGCAAATATATAAAAAATAATCCTCATTTCGCAAGGTCGTCGTATCACGTCTGGATGGATGTATTAATTTTGTGAATCCTTTTTGGTTGTGTTGAGACTATGTCTGGAGAAGACACATTCAATGATTTAAGACATCAGTTGTACGGCAGGATGGCCACTAACCATATCTGTCACATGCTAAAATTTTTTTTAACATACATCATTATTGTCTCAGTGGATCTGTGCCAATGGCTGAGCCCTATGTGGTCGTGTGGGACGTCCGTCGTCCTGGCACAGGCTGGCCATTGGCTTCAGCGTGGCCCCCATTGTTGTTGCATTTCCTGCCAGTGGTATCTGGGAGAGCAGTGGCGGTGGCAGGAGATGGCCATGTCTCCCTATTACATGTTAATGAGGCTCATGATGCTGACTACCATTCCGTCTTTCAAGTAAGTCCTTTTAAAATTGACCTTATATGCCTAACGCCATCAATTATTCATGGTGCTCGTATTCAATCATAAACATGCAATTTTTTATGCATGTGTTCAATTTCTTCTGAGTATGGGTGTGTATAAAAATACTATCTGCCTTCTGCCTAGGCCGTAGGCTTGACGTAAAGATGCGTGTGTGTGTGTGCACGCGTGTGTGTGCGTGTGTGTATTAAATTTGTTTCGGTATCTTTACAGGGACATTTAGTCGACTGGTCAAGTTTTTATTTAGAATGTTAAGGCTAAAACGATATTGCGTTTTAAGTATTATGAACAATTTTTAATATTTACCTTTATAAACAATCGTTTAAAATAGTCCTCAAAAATACGTTACTTGTGGTCACACTAGATCATACTTAGTACAAGCCGCGCACTTAAAGAATGGGATTGAAAATGGCCAATCGTCGACGCTGTAAAATAACGATCGTTATTGCTAATATTATATTGTTTTTGAATATTAATTTATGGGGAACTGGGTTTATTATAATTATTAATAACATTCAATACACAAAATGAAATGTTTATTAGGTATTAGGTACATTAAGATGTTTATTTCAAATAAAAAAAGTTGACAAATATAATAAAACTAGAACTTAAGCCTAAGTTCTGTTACTAGTGCCTTCACCAGGATCTTCCAGAAATTCGACACCTGACATAGCTTCTTCATCTTTATCCATGGATTCCAACCATCCATCGTCACTTTCGCTATCGCTGTTTAGCCCAACACTGATGATAAAATCTTCAATTTCGTCTTCGTTCGAAACCTCCCATGTCCAATAGTCTTTTTCTAACCGCTTCACATGGTTGACTTCTTTTTGCCAGTCCTCTGCTGTTTTAGAAGCAATTGCTTCGCGTGTTAAGCCCTCTATTTTTTTTTCTAGCTGATCAACATTTTTTTCAGCCACTTGTTGTTTTATTAGATTCCACACATACTCTATAGGATTTAAATCGCAATTATATGGTGGTAATCTTAGCGTTTCGTGACCGTGATCAGCTAGAATTTTGTCAATAGCATAGTCTTTATCTGGTTTAAACCTTTTTACTATTTCGAGCAGTTCAGCTTTAGTGTAGGACTGGTCAAATGGTATGTCTTTTTCAGTTTTATTCAGTCTTTTTCAGGTTTATTTTGTTGCATGCTGTGGTAAGGTGCGTTATCCATGACGACAATGCTATTTGAAGGGATATTTGGTATTAACTTTTCTTTAATATATTTAGTAAAATTCTCCCCATTCATCTCATCATGGTAATCACCTTTCTTGGATTTCGCCTTAAATATTAAATCTGCGCCCTTTACAAATCCATTTTCTGATCCGGCATGAACAATGATCCACCTCTGACCTGGACTGTCATTTTTTCGGACACCTTTATCGGTGGTAGATTGCCAACACTTTGAAACAGTGTAGTGCGCGTGTATCCACGTCTCGTCCAAATAAATGACTGGTTTTTTATCAGAACCTAATGCGTCATTGCCACGGATACGACGAAGATACTTAGCCCTCCATGCTTTAATATTATTCCTTTCCAAGAGTAAGGATCTATTCTTGTTACATTTTTTAAATCTAAACCCGAGATTGTTTATTAAAATTTTTCGTAGTGTTGTGTTTGATCCTACGAAATCCAAATCTTTTTTAGCTGAGGCTAATATTTTGTTTAATGTAGGGACTTCTTTTCGGACATCATAGATAGAGGAGACTATCCCTCTAATCCCCGTTAACATAAAATTGTCCACTGGAACTCTAGTGTTCTTTTTTCCTCTTTGCCCCTTGGTTGGCGTACTTAACTATTTTCCTTGTTGCACCGCTTGATCACCTACAAAAAAAATATTTTTAATATCTTTATTTTTGTATTATATTAATGTAATCATAGTCCAATAAAAATAAATATCTACCATATACAAACACATATTTTGTTAACTATCTGCTTTTTATCGCTTACAATATTGTTGATATAATATGTGTACGTATACGTTTACTTTGGGCGGACATAGTTTATTTATAGTATAGGGCATAGATTTTATTAAAAAAATATGAAAAAGCATATAATTTAATCAATAATGCTGTACAACACTGTTTACATGTAGAAATATATGATGCTTACCTTCTTTTTTAATTCGAGAAATAGTATTCTTAGACAACCCTGTTGCCATACATGCTCTTGCGTTACTATATTCCAGAGGGTGGTAACGGCCGGTATTTTTCTCCTCCTCAATATATTTTATGACGTTCTAAACTATTTTCGTGCATCGCTATGCAGAATCTTGCCCCGTTTATGCTCCATTACAAACACAAACGTTCAATAGCAACAAAAACGTAATAGTTATAACAAGAAACTTTAACAAAAACAATAACAAGAAATTAATAACAATTGAACAAAAACAATATACTATAACAATGAAACAAAAATCTATAACAAACTCAAACAATGTAGTTACGTCTTAGCTCACAGAATAGCGAAACCGGACTGAGCATAGAACACTTTACACTAATATCCGAGGATCTTTCGAAAGTTCTCGTGGATAATAACGGTTACTTTTTTTGTGTTCATTACATGCGAGTGTGAGTATAGACGGCAATAGTGTGTAAGCGAGAGGCGACTACAGTCGCCGCCATCTTCAGTCCCATTCTTTAAGTGCGCGGGTTGTACGAGTTATCACGTCATCAGCCTGCAAACAGTTGAACGCTTTGTTTACGCTATAACAATGCATTTGTATTTGATGTCAAAAAAATTTTTTTTTTTCAATTTCAAACAATTTGATAGATCGAAAGTGTTATCGATTCTGAACAATCTGTCAAAATTTGTCTGGTCTTTTAAATGTTACCTTGTATAAGTGTATTGTTCAATGTTCCATGTGTATCACAATTCACAATGCATTTGATTTCGAAGATATTTCTTATTTTAATTATTTCGTACCATATATTGACCACCTCATTCATCGAGAGGCTAGCGTACTCGCCTAACTACATCGACCAAGCGTGAGGCTCGGGTTCGATTACCGACGAGGACATGCATTTGTGTGATGAACATTTAGATGTCTGCATTTCCGCATCTGGGTGTTTATTAAATTTATTCTGGTATCTATTTAAGTATTTATATGTAATAGTATCGTTGACTAACACCCATAACACAAGCATATAATTTGCTTACTTTGGAGTTAGATTCAATTTGTGTGATTTGTCCAGGGGTATTTATTTATTTTATTTATATATCTGTGAAGTCAGTCATGTATGCCAGTATTTCCCAACAAACATTTTGCGGATATCATGCCTATTTCTTAAATGTTAGGATTGTGTCTGTCCGATCCCTCGTGTTGCGGACGACTGTGGGTGTGTGATGGTGACTTACCGGCAATGGACTGACTTCTTGAGGTCTTCTTGAGGATTCCATTCCCTGGTTGGGCAACAAAAAACTATGTAATGTGTATTTACAATTTTCTATTAAAAATAACGTTGCCAGTGATTGGATATTTGCCCGGTTGGCTTGCTTGCCACTTGTCACACAGAGAGACTTAGTGTCTTTGGCTACTCGTGGGTGCCTTGGTTGTGCCTCTGCCTAATTCTTCGGGGGTGTGGGCTTGAAAATATAAATAAATTTAAACCATTATGTTCTATGTCAGGTTGATACCCAAAATTCGCAATGTACTGTGATGGACGTATCTTCGACCAGTCAAGCATTAGTGTTTGGTGACCAAAGTGGCCACCTACATCTCTTTTCGCCGCAACATAACCATGAACCTGTGTTCAATAATTTTTCCAGGTAATTTCAATTAATTATTTCTAACTAGCTGTTTTACCTATTGAAAACGCAAAAGAAGCATCGCCTACGCTTTACCTACGCATTCTTTTTATTTTTAATTCATATCAGTCGTGGCATTATAGAAATATGAAAATATACTGTCGTTGAAATGTCGGCCTTAATGTTGTGCGAGACGTAGCTAATTGCTGTTTTACGAGACGTAGTTAGTACTTGAATTAATATGTACTAAAAGTTTCGAAATGTTTAAATATTATATGGACTAAGAAATTAAACCGTGGAAAAATCGGTACAGTCAAAAGTAACAACAGTTCAAATAAAACTACCGATTCTTTATTACAAAAATTTAAAACATTTAAATTGCAGTAAATAATAAAAAACGAAAATTTCTAACTGTGCCTTGCATCAGTTGATCGATCTTTTTACTTAACAGAATGTGAATAGAGTATGTTTTTAATCAGCCTATTCTAAAAATGAGTAAGGTAAAAGTCTATGTCGACTGCAAATCTTCCATGCAGCTAGTTAATATTTTTTTGAATATGAATTCCTTTCGATAATCTTTAATTTAATTTAGCAAAGTGGAAAAATCCTTAGCTCCTTTGCCTGATGTGAAGTCAATGAACATACGCGAGTGTTCTTGTAAACACATGATTCAGTCACTCACTTATAGTTAAAAGCACGATTTTTATACCTGTAGTTACTCTTGGTTACTCTTGACTCGATATCATGCAAATTGGAAATTGGAATTAGATAACATGTCACTTTAGGTACTCTTGAACACAGTTCTAGCAGATTATAACCTTTAAGTTTCAAAAAACTCAACGAATCCGATAAAACGTTTTATTGTATATCAGAAAATGAATGTTAATAATTCGCTAGGATTTTGCTCAAGAGTACCTTAAATTGTATACCCTATTCCAATTTGCACGAGATAGACATAAAAGAGTAGGTAACACTACTGATCCTATACCTACCATGATGGCTCAAAGTAGTTTTCGTTATTTTAATGTCTATATATAAAAATCCATTGCTGTTTGTCAGTCTCGCTAAATCTCGACAATGGCTGAACCGATTTGGTTGATTTTAGTTTTGAATTATTTGTTCAAGTCCAAGGAAAGTTCGAATGATAAGAAAAAAGGAAAAACTGCGATAAAACGAGAAAAAATAACATTTTAATTTTTCCAATACTAACTGAATGAGTGGAACGAAGTGCGCCGGGTCGGCTATTAACTTTATAAATCAAACCGTTATTTTATTATGCGTGAAAAACTTTCCTTTTAATAGGACACATACAATGTGACATAACTACTTACGTTGTGTTAAGGCCTTTGAATAACATATTGTAGCTTTTTCTATTATCTCGGTGAATCGTTTCGGATAAAACACTTTGTTACTACAGAGACTATCTCACAATCCTAAATAACATGGTATAATAGGCCTTTTCATCATCAAATGAGCGCATGCTTAGCCGCCATGTTGAAACGGCGGTAATTCAAAAAATTCGTACTGTTTTAATCAACAATGGCTGGGCAAGAACTATTATCTCCACAAAGAAATAAATTATTGGAAAAAACCATCGATGGTGCTTCACTTATTTATGATTCAGTTGAAGCTCATAATTGTGAACAATTGAAAAGGTGGCTAAAATGTCATGGGCGTCCGCAAAAAGGGAAAAAAAGACTTGTATAAAATTTGCATCTTTTTTCATCACTGCGAATAGAAATTATAATTTTTTCCATGGCTGATTTTTTTTGTAACTTAACCTGAATAATTTTATTACGCATCTTTATCGAATCTGTCTGAATTTCTATTGCTCTTGTATGCTTCCTAGTTTCTTCAGGGTTTATATCTCCAAGGGTCATACTCATGTCTGACGTTTGTCCTGGTAATATTTGTTCAACAAAACAAGTATTATCATCAATTACATTGTGAACCTCTCCATGAGACACTGATGTCTATAAGAAAAAAAAAAATTATTAAAAATAAAAAACTTCTATATTTTTTTATTATTCACACTGTATCTGTGCATCTGGTAGAATATCATCTATTTTTCTATATTCTAATCCATTTGCTTTTTCCATATCAACTCTGTTGTATTTTTCGGATAAGCTGGTTCTTGCTTTGAGCACCTATAAACAGGTTTGAGGTTATAACTCCGAAAATTGTATGTCTGTATAATTTATTTTATACCTTACCTTATTAATTGATTTATCGATATGTTGAAACTCTTGATAGCTTAAAGGATCAGGGTTTTGTTCAGTTGGACCACTTTCTCCAAGAAAATGTAGTGAGCAAATATAAGTATCCTTAGTAACATCATCAATAGATTTAAAACCTCGGTCACTTCTGCCACATTTTTTCATCCATAACTCACATTTCGCACATTTTACACATGCTTTAATGTGTAATTTGCTTGATGATTTGATTATTTTTTTTCGATATTCAAGACAAAGCGTTGGAAAATTTATAGAATAGAATCTATTGGTTTTAAATGATTTGTATCGTGTATCACTTTTACATACTCCATAACAACACCGTTTTGTTGTTCCTTTTCGTACAGACAACATAATTATAATGGAGTACAAAAATTTTTTTCCAATTATTTTGACTTACTACTTATTTTTTTTTTCACTTTTTTTTATAATTAATCAACTTTGATTTATATTTTAATTTTTAATACACGGATAGCGGACAATTTAGTATGGTTGTTTACAAAAAAACAGTACGAAAAAGATGGCTGATTCTGACGCATGCGCACAAAAAATTTTTGTGATGAAATGATGACTTTATTTTTTTCTCTTACGACTTTTCAGGGCGACGGAGTTTGCCGATCCGGTAGTAGGACTGCCTTTCGTTAACATGAATGATACAACATTCCAATTTTCATCTGTTCCTTTGCCATCATTGGCATCTGGAAGCAAATGGTTCAATGAACTTCCGCAAGAGTTTTACAAGAAGCTGTACAGGTAAGTACGGTGTTCAAGAACGTAGGAAACCCGATGTTAAAGTTTTTTATGCATTAACAACAAACAATAACATATAAGACAGTAGTATTATCTGTGTGTACTAGTTTACTTATTTCCCTAGTAGTACTACTTATTTCAAGTATTACCAAGATTCCTTGAAAGCAAAACCTGTAAGTAAACAGGGGTTTTAAAAATGTTATAAAGAGGGTATATTCATAATATATAATCCTGAAACCAACAAGATTTAAAACAGTATTTTATTTGGTCAAACGATATGTTATAGTCTTTAAATGTTATGTGTCTCTTTTAGCGATATATATTTTAGCGCTTTTTTTAAATGACAACACAAAGAATTGACGTCTCATTTTATGCGATGAATCATTTATCTAATAACGAATGGTTCTGTGTTTCTAATTTCAAAGTTATTCAACTAGTTTCAATTCGCTATTTCAGAAATTAAAATTCGTTTTTTAAAATAGTGAAATAAATCGTTCATTATTCCCATTGTCACACATTTTAACATTCGATTGTGATAAATAATAATTTAATACTTCATTTTAACATGCATGCATATTTTAACAGGTTCCTTGTCCCCATACAATCAAGTTTTTGGCACTATAAATGTCCCGGGCTATTTTTGCAAATACATATTTTTTAATATTTTTAAGGGCTTATTAAGTTAATATGAAATTATAATAGTGTCGAAAAGACCCTAAAAAAACAAAAAAAAAATCATGACGCTCATATGATTCATGAGCGTATCTTAACGTATCGTCACCTTATACGTCCCATGAATCAGAAATAATTCATATAATTACCTGTGCAAAAAGAAAACTATAAACAATAAATGGCTTGTGCATTATAATTATCTATGCAAAAATAAAACAATAGACAACAAATGACACATATTTCGAATTTAGATGTTTTATGACATTTTCAATAAAACATTCAAGTCAATTCAATTTATTTAAGTTCAAAAGTTCACGAGTATTATCTGGAAAGTGTGTGTATTTGTGTGTAAAATGGGTTCTTCAACGAGGCACACTGAGTCCAAATGCTGAAATCTTATTGTGTTTCATAATAATGTCGTGATAAATATTGTTCCTAATAAAGACTGATTTCGTACCAAATTGTTTGATTTTAGGCTGGAAAATAACTTTGATAAATATATATATATTGATAAATCACTACAGTTTTTTTCATTTTTTCAATTTTCATGATGTATCCCTCACGTCCAAACACCAAAAATCGTGTTTATACTCCTACGTCCATAAATAAAATGCAGGCAAAATAGCTTCTATATTTGATCATATGTGATTCATGAACGTACTAAACTTGGTACAAAATATGTCCGATAAATCATATATGATTCACTGGACAGGGAACCTGTTAACATGAAGCAAAATAATGTAATAAATGTTTATATCTCATTCGGACTTTTTTATACATTCATTACAATGAGATAATTTTACGATATGTTTTAAATTGAGAAGAACAGACTAAAATGTTTCTTTAACATTAGATTAACTTGTGCATGTCCATAGTATTCTGTTTTTATGAAAGCTAACTGTCGACAAACGTTTGTAAGTGTCAATTAGCGATCGATCGTATGGCCTCTATAGTCCTTGCTTAATTGTTAGTCTCTTTTGTCTAGGTTAGGAACAATATATTTTGTCTTTTTTTTCAAATCAAAGCTTTCCAGACAGCTTAACATCATTAATGTTTTAGGAAACCTAAACCCATAGATCCTGAAGTTTTGGGAACAATGAAAATGCAGGGTCCGATAGGATACGCACCAAACCCGAAAAACAGTAGACGAAATCAGGTGTGACTTTTTTTTATTAATTTGGAGATGTATCTGACTTTTTTCTTTAGGTTTTTGTCAGCTTCTTTGCTAACGGTGTTAATTTTTTTTACTTTATATTATATTTGAAAAACACTTGTATGTTTTAGATTCCATACGTCGCTGATAATCTGGAAGATCTCCATGCGAAACATGGTGACGAAAAAATTGCTGTTCAACCAATTCCTAAGAATTATCAAAAGGTAAGAACACTTTTGGTTTTTACTTTGCTGACGAGCTATACGGGTGTCTTAGCTACTGAAATAACTGTAACCGATAGCCACATAGTCTACTATGTGGTGGAATGTATAATTTCTTGTTGATTTCTGTTAACTGAAAATTGCTAAAATATTTTTTTTTTGTTATTTATAAAGATTATCATTGTCGATTAAAATAAAATAAAAATATAAGAATCGGTATTCCCAAATGTATGTGACGTCCAAATATCCGTGGGCGACGGTGATTACTTTCCATCAGGTGACCCACTTGCTCGTTTGCCTCCTCTCGTAAAAATATATTCGGTCTATGTGGTTGCACCGAAGTATCGATGGTTCGTTAAATCGTGATCGTGGTAGTAAATGAGTTGTCAAACCTAAGGCAGTGGTTTATCTAAGAAAGGCTATCCTAACCTACCAGGGGATATGCCAAAGTTGAGTCTCCAAAGATAGAATAGAATATAATAACTCTTTATTGTGCACCAAAATACATAAAAATAAACTTAAAAACTAAATGATATACAAAGGCGGCCTTAACGCCAAAACAGCGATCTCTTCCAGGCAACCTTATGTAATGGAGACATAAGAAAATAAATTTTGCACGATGGTGCTCTTAACACACAAAAAATAAATATAATACATGCAATATCAGTTGAAATTGAACTATTTTAAAATAAAGGAAAAAAAGATTAAACAGATTAACTTTAATCGAGTCATATTGAACGTACAAAGTAATGTTTAACCATATTTTTAAACGTATTGATATTAGGGGCTTTCCTGACTTCTACTGGGAGTGAGTTCCAAAGATTTACTGATAGCGAGGTAAAAGATCGGCTATAATAGTTAGTTTTACGAGAGAGTACTTGAAGAGAAAGGTTATTCTTAAACTAAGATATTATTTCACATTTTTGTTTTTGATGGGATGTCATTCGTTTCTGTGAATAAATGATTATGTTACTAATATTCTCGCCCAGTTCCTTATGGTATAGGCAGAGAGTACCAAATGCCAAATGTCACGATCCTTGCAAACCTCAATGATATAGTTTTAAGATATGAGCATTTACTTTTGTATCCGTGAAATAGTCTTGATACCAAATATCAAGTCGCTACTATAAAAGTTTAATAGACATTATTTTATCAATAAATAAAACAAATGGCTAAATTTTAAAAATTGTCAAATATGTTTCGAATTGTGAAATTTAGCTCTAAATGATTCGTGTAATATTTCACAAGCTACATTTCTGAACTTGGCTCGACACTCCCTTATGTGTTTAGGTAGTGAGAACATATTGCAGTATGTGAATATATCTTGCAGATGGATTTGAGATACAATAAACATGGACCAAACGAAGACATCGAGAGTCAGAATAAAACTGGCTTACCTGGGCTCGAGTCCACGTTGCCAAACTCCTATTGCAATTCGATGCTTCAGGTAAATAAGAAAACTACTAATTTAAACAGGCTAATGTCTGATTTCTTTATTTAAGAAACGAGTCGTTTTGATTACAGGTGGTAGTATTTTGTACGATTAGTAAGATTGCTAACTCGTTTTCGATGGTTAACTCTGAACAATTTTTGAAAATATGAGTAACGCTCCGTTACTTTTGTGCAATTTACGAATGATTAAACTTACGGATAACGTTTCGTTGATTATAGGAACCGGGAATAAAACCAAATTAAATAGTCAGTGCTTTTATAGAGGAAGAGTTAAAATTATATAAGACGAACATGCAGACGGATCACCTGACGTAATCATTTATTTGCAGTAAAACGTAAAAAAATAAGGAATCAACGAGCAAATCATCAATATATTTTTTTTTATTTCTCCGGTATTCCATAACCATATCCAAAATGTTTGGCAATAGGACCACCTCGGAAGTAAGCTCTTTCAAATGAAAAATATTAAATCGATTTAAAAAACACGGAGAAATCAGTTAACATACTCGACGTAGAGTCGAACATATGATCTCTTCCTTTTTTTCAAAGTCGGTTAAACACACTCGTATTATGAATATCATGGACGTCGTAAGATGCTATCAATGCATAATTATCCGATTACGGGGCTATATACGCTAAAATACGTCAGAAGTTTACTGTTTTTTTTCATACAAAGCAATCATGGATCTTGCTGACAAAAATACACAAGATTAACATGAATATGCTTTACTAGACTAGTGTTTCCAAAACACGATTCATTTCACTTTGCTCGATTGAAAAAAATCAAAAAGTTAACCCTTTTTTGAAAGCAAAACGCAAATGTCTACTTCAAATATGAAAATATCGACACCAGACTTAACGTAAACATAGATAAGTACTGTACCTAAAAGATAAGTGTTTCAGTTTTTATACTTTTTTTCAAATTACTTTTATAGTGTCAAAAATAGTGATTTGTCGCTTAAGACGTTTACTTTAGAGCGCCATTGTTCATAGTAATCATGGAACGGGGGAGCGCGGTGATTGGCTCTTTTTGCTGACTGAGTATGGGGCCTTAAGATGGATACGTTATATATCGGTTTTTAATATATTTGTACCTACCGGATACCGGATATCTCCGTTTAAGGAGCGATCTCAAATTTGTTATTAGTAGGGTATCCGGTAGGCTCGTTCAATTAGCATAAAATCTAGCCACTGGATACGGTTGTCTTTCACCATCAGTGGTGTTTGCTTGATAGCTATTCGTTCATTAAAAAACTCAATGTAAACTAAAACTTGCCTAATATGCTAACGCCAATGCCAAAACTAAAAAAAATCTGGCCACCCTGACCTCAAAATCATAATACCCATCTACCACTACCTCTATTTAATCTTATTGACGGCATTATTTAAAACAGACATCTAATAAAATCTTACCAGAGTCATTTGTAACAGGAAATAATCGCAGGTTTTTTTTGTTTTTTACAGGTTTTGTATTACATACCACCGCTTAAGAGGACGTTGTTGGCTCATACATGTGCCAAGGAGTTTTGCCTAAGTTGTGAACTAGGTAAGACTGATTACTATCTTATTTTAATATATCCTAGTCTTTTCTGAAAGCAATATAAAGTTTTTTATGCAAGTAACTTTAAATGAGTTGTGATTGATCTAATAACTACCCTTACGAATAATTTACATCTTATATTACTTTATACATACCAGTTTTCAATACGTTATCCTAAAACAATAAGTAACGATAAACGATATTTATACGGAAAAAAAATAGCGATAAATAGCAATAACGATAACAGGCTAAGTTATTTCACTGGTCAGGATTAGGGACTGTACCGTAACACTGACTTAGTAAACTTCTAATATTAATAACTCTCTATATTCAACCCTAAAACTGAAGTCAAGAACCTCAGAAATAGAACTTATTGCTTTGAAAATTCCCTTAAAATGTTTTGAAAGAATAATTAATTACAAAGAATAAATAATACGCTCTAGTGGTTGGTCGATTACAATGATTAATTATGGAACGACTTTTTTTATAACGAGTCAGATACTTTAAAACCCTTTCACATTAAGTAAACTGAAAAAAAAACCTATATTAAGATTGCTTAATCTACTAATTTCTTCCTTAAATTAAGGGGAAAAACCTGTAAATTAGTAACCCTGACAACTGAAATTATGACAGAAGTGACTTAACTAAAAGCCTTTGTTGACATCATAAGGTCATAAGGTATCTGGAATTCGTAAAAACCAATATAAAAATTAAAATATTCAATTAAATTTCTTCAAGATGTCAAGTACAACGAAATACACAAAAAATGAAGGTTTTTCAGACAACGCCATTTACCTAAATACCTACCTATTTTAAATTAAATACGAAATAAATGAAACGGTGCAAGTTTTTTCTTACATTAGTAGACTACTGATAGGTCAGTTAGGAAGTCAAGGGATACGGTACAGGCCTTATTGCCTCTACACTCGAGTAATACCACAGTTGTTCAACTCATTTCGCGTACTCTAACTTATTTTCCCTACGCCCGGTAACGACCAATGTTGAATGAGGTGAATGGAAGTTTCCCCTGGACTAGCGACTTAAGCGGTGGTCGTCCGTGGCATTGTAACCCTCGTCCATTTGTTGCAGGGGATTCTCCTGGCGCGCCGAGTGGCGGCGATGACGCCCTAGCGCCAACTAGATCTGTTTATGCTCTCATCATAATAGATTTGGCGTTATTTGGATTAAGCGGGGAATCTCACTTATATATACTCATTGTATTATCTGTGTAAACTGACAACTGTCACTCGTTACGTGTTAAATGTCTTTGATGTAGTGAAACTTAAAGCTCCTCTGGGGCAAAAATTTAAATTATTCTATATGTAAAAGGTGTCCTATGAAACGTATGTAATTGTTGTGATTCTGCATATATTTGGAGTATGTAACCATTAAAGTTATTTAGATCCATGAAGCTGGATGGTTTTATTGCATGAGCTCATCAACCATAAATGTTTATTCAGCGCGGTGTATAGTAGTCCTTTTTGGCCTGCTCATTAAGTAAGCTTGCATCAGAGACTCTTACGTTGGTTAGAAACGTGCTCCAACAGCTACACAAGCACAAACTTCCAAGCAAGGTTATTTATGTCCTTTATAAAATTTTGCTGTCAAGCGTGACCTACGACAATACAGACATACAATTCATTTTTTAGGTTTTCTGTTCCGAATGCTAGACACGTCAGGCGGGACGCCCTGTCAAGCCACTAACTTCCTCAGAGCTTTCCGAACTGTTCCCGAAGCAGCTGCTCTCGGTCTCATATTACCCGACCGGGGAGTCGATCATAAGGCTGATCTAGTCACTTTGATACAGGTTAGATTTTGATAAAATAAGTATAATAAACGGTTCACTGCTGCGAATACATAATGCTAGTGCGAACATATTACTTTCAACTTACACCTGTGTAACACCAATTGCTCATAACGATATTTGAATAATATACAACGTGTTAGTTCAAGAACATGTACAAGGAACATTTAAGCTGGAAACAAACTATCGGACGCGGCAGCCTGATAGCCGCGCCTTACAGATAATGAAAGTACAGTGAGCGTTACAAACTGGCAGACGTAAGTCGTGGGCGTGAGCTTGAGCGTTCAGACGTCCGAAAGATGTCAGCCGTAACTGTCCGAAGAGGGTATGCGCACTCTCATCAGTAGCGCCTGCAAGCTGCATCCGTAAACCGCTGCTGATAATTTGTTTCCAGCTTAAACTTCCTCTATTTGCACATCTCTAAATATCGGTAAAGCATCTGTTAACTGTTTATGAACGTCATGAGTTGAGGATTACGTTTAGTTGAGCTACTTGCCCGTTTGCCGTCCTTTTTATAAAAATCCGTTAAAGCTAAAGCTATTCAGAAGAAAAAATATCGAAACTAATTTTGCAAAGATAAAATATATTGCCACCATAGTAATTGTATAAACTATTAAAACTCCATTTCCTGTAATAAAGAATGAATACTAACAATGGCCAAAATATATTTAAAAAAAATGTATAACAATTTCAATTATTTAATCATGATGATGTATGATTGTTGTTTTTTTATTATTAAAAAATGGCGAATGCTTTTTTTGATTTGCTAGTTTTTTCCAATGAATATTGATGATTTTCGCAATAATTTGGAGCTACCTAGTGCAATTATGGCACTTTTTTATGAAAATCGATGAAATAAGCGAAACAAAATTTTGGCTATTGGGACTTAATAAAATAGATCTCCATGAACCAACTAACTGATTGTAAATACTTGACGAGTTTGCTATAAACAAAATGTACAGTACGACAAATGGTTCGAACACTAATACGCATACGCTGGTATAGAGAATAAACATCACGTTATTTAGCTGAAGAACTTAATAATTACAAAAAAAAAAGTGTAACGGGATATTTAATTCGTAATTGCCCATAACATACACCGCTTGCAGATTCAAAATCATTTTTTAATTCAAAAGTAAATATGTATTTTTAAATTTTCAATCCCGCAATTCGATTTGTTTATTATTATTTTTTAGAGTTGGAATCGATTTATACTACATCAAATCCATTACGAGATTTTAGAGACTCGAAAAAAAGAGAAAGAGTTGGCATTTCTCACTCAAAACGCTAGTCCGCCGAAAGCTTCACGTATTAACAGTAGGATAAGCAGGCATGTTGTAAATGGGCAATACGCTGAAGACTACCAGTATACTGAATTGGAGTTTTTGGGACCATCAGAATATGAGGAAGAGCTAAGAGATGGCTTAGAAGATGGTTGGAGGAGCAACAATAATGGAGAAGGTATGTAATATCTTTTGAAGTCAACTTTTTAATGAATACTCATACTATGTTAATTAATTGAATATAACATTCTTCTTTTGTGAATCGACATAAAACCAGCAATCATCAGCATATCATCAGCAATTAATATAGAATCTTGCTTAATAACGCCAGGTAAATCATTTATATAAATTAAAAAAAGTAAAGGCCCCAAAACACTACCTTGTGGTAAACCGCATTTATTAAAAAGATAATTTGAGGTATAGACTTTTTTACGGTTCCCACAAATTCTTAATATTTCAACACACTGTTTTCTCGGATATCTTATAAATAACTAGAACTAATGTTATTTTTGTACTATTTGTTTTGTTTTGTAAATTGCCATTGTAAAATGGCAATCTTGTAAAATGCCAAAGCATAAACTTTACAATTAGTACTAAAATTGCCATTAAAAATGTTAAGGTTTTCCGACTCGTATTTTCTCTTTGGTTCGTATAAATGAACATTTTTTACTGTAATAGATTGTAGTTATTTATTAGTTCTTTTTAACTAGTATTCTGGTAATTTGCACTGTACTATTTTATTTTTCAGTAGAAAATCACATACCAAACGAAAATCAAGAACTACAAAACAACCACATAGCAGACAGAGAAGAGTCAGAAATATCCCAACTCTTTGCGATTAGTCGTCAGCAGTTGAATAGATGTCTCAAATGTAATAAGGAGGTAAGTTAGGGAATTGCGTTTTGGTTTTAAAATTCAAAATTAAAAAAACCTTACTTTTTTAAGTTACTCTAGATTCGAAAATTTGTGCGTAAGGCTTCGAAACTTATCTGACTAAAAATATTTTACTAATCTTAGCATGACATTACATTTTTAATTAAAGTATTTAAATTATAAATTAAAACAGTTATCTACTGGTTGTTGGCACTAATTATTTAAATACTTTTACAAAGTTTCAAGAATCATGATCACTATGTAACAAGAATTATTTTGTCCTTTCTATTTTGTTGTATAAATTTAGACGTGGTGCTTAGGATTTGTACTAAGAGCCTAATTCGCAGCCAGAAAAGAAAATTTAAAAATGATAGAATTATCAGCAAACCATATTATTAACGAAGCCTGAAAGCATGGACTAAGTCAAAAGAAATTATTGAAAAATTAGCGCTGGAGATGGTTCCAATTAATAACTGAATGTTTACGGTTGGCAAAATTAAAGACTTGAAGAATTAATAAAGATCTTGGCGTAAATATAAAATAAGCGTCACTTTGTCCGCGGTGGTCTCCCCGAAGTACTTATCCGATTTTGACTAAAATTGCACACTTAATAGTTTAATCCAACTTGTAAGACCGTTGATCGTGGGCGAAGCCGCGGGTAACTATTGTGTAATATGATAAAAGGAAGAGCGAGAGTCGGTGGTGCTAGCGTGCGCGCTGCAGTACAGCGGGGCGGGCGAGGGCGGGGCGGAGACGTTCGCGGAGGTGGTTCGGAGCGCTCTAGCTGCGCGCCGCTCCACGCCCGCCTGGTGCGAGCGCTGCGCACGGTTCACGCCCACCGCGCAGCGGGGCCGGCTCACTAGGTGCGTACTCCGAGTAACAATCGGGGAGATGTTATTCTCAGTTTTACTTAAAAATAATAAAAATCTTACATTAATATAAACGCATCCCTTAATTTATGTAGCCATTATAAAGTGACATGTTCAAAATTTCCTCGTTTTTGTCTACCACACGTTTTTTCAGCTTACTTCCAAACATTATTCGCTCAGTCAATCATTCACTCATAATCAATCATAATTAACCTATCTGTCTCATACATGTCTATATCCCTTTTTTTACGTTTTAAATCTTAGACTATAACTATGACTGATGATATGATTTTTTATAGATTACAATTTTATTAGTCAATTTCTTTTAATTTGTTATCGATTACCATCTAATGAGTCGGTTTCAATTGTTTTTTTTATAGATTACCACCAATACTCGCTATAAATTGTGGGGGAGTTACTGCACAAGAGAAAGCATTTTGGTCGAAAGGAATTCACAAAGACTTGGTAAGATTCTTTATTATTTTTAACTCTAGTTACTAGTAAACTAAATTGGTATTAGTATAACTATATAGTTCGTATACCGATTTTACTATTTTAAAAAGTACTAATACATTTATCCACAGCCAGAAGTATTGAAACGCGGTGGTATGGGGAAACCGTGTCGGTATGGGTTACACTGCGCGCGGCCTGGATGTAGGTTTAAACACCCAGAAAGGTAAAATATATGTACCTAGATAAGGTCTTTTTAGGCACTTGATATAACTGAATAGTTAATACGTTGACTAGTTTTTATAATCACATCATTTTACGATATTGGTAATTCTGTTAATCAACTAAACTTATTTTTGGTTTACGCTATCCTTTTCCAATGAAACAAAAAGAAAAGAGATGAAACATTTTATACATGTCAGATAAGACTGGACATGTTAACTTGTGGCGTTTTTAGTCAACGTTTTCCGAGGACTGGATTAAAAGTCTAGAAATCTCATGTCCAAACTAATCTTATAGCATTAAACGTGTTTCGTCTCTGTTATTGTCTTTGAAAAGAGATAGCGATAACTCGAAATTAGTTTAGTGGGTGCGCCACAAAATGACTACCAATAATAAACCTTGATAAAGGTCAGAAATACTGAAAGAAATATATTATTAAATATGTTTTTCTATGTCGCTCATAACAATTTATGGAATATCCATCTTATGTGGATGCATGCATCTGTACGCACGTGTTTGATGAGTGTGCGTGCGTTGCTGCGTGCGTGCTGTACATTCATGACCTATGTGTGCGTAAGGGCCTATATGTATTGTGTCTAATTCGTTGTAGAGTTATACGATTTATACCGGCGAACATCCTATATGCTCGAGTTCGATTTCCGAAAGGTACTTGTACGATAAACATATAGATGTTTATATTTCTAGTGTTTAATATGTTTATTTTTCACCCTATTACTGTAATGATAGTACTATCGTTGACTTGCAACTGTAATGCAAGCGTTCATTTTATTTTGGTCCTTAAGGATACTTATTTACAATACTCTTTTATTTTTGAGTTACTACAGGATTCTTTTAGTTTAATAAAGTATCTTTGTCAATAAGTTGTAGGTTGCATCAAACAAATCCAGCAAGAAATATCTCCCCCGAGTCGTGTGTGCTTCCACATCAATTACTCATAAGACTGCAAACTGATGGCGACATTGTTATTAACGAAAAGGTACAATATGAGGGTGCGTTTACTAATTACTCGAGGCGATTTCATATTTGGTGAGATGTTATAAGTTTAAGCTAAACCGTTGTAACTATTTTTTTTCAAAATGTGCGTTTTTGGTGCATAAAAAAAAACACTTTTTTGAACCTATTCCTTAGTTACTGTGTAAGGTTTTGACAATAGGTAATGAAATAACATGTTTTACTTATTTCAACATATTTCTTTCGTAATTTCATATATTGCACAGTTTTTCAGATGGGCCATTTTCAATATTTTGTATTTTTTAAAGTTTAAAAGTGTTTAAATTTCTACCTACGAAATATAGTATTAAAAATTAAACTCTTCCAAACTTTAAAAGTTAAAAATATTAAAAAATATACTATCTTGTAATGGGCTATTTTAGGCGCATGCCCAAGTACATTAGTCGAAATTCTTCTGGATTAAAGAAGTTAAAATAAAATTTGCTTGACTTATCGCTCGTCCGGAATGCTTCTAGTAATTAGTGGGCGCCCTCTAACATCTTTTTTATTTTACTTTTACCTTTTATTATACCGAACCCTATGAATACGGCGATGAACTACTGGCAAATTATTGGTTTGTCGAAACATTTGAGGAACATCAGCACACTGCAGTTTTTGCAGTGGCTAGTTACCATTAGTAAAGGCTTGTCTGCCCATTTACTTTTCCTTATTTTTTACATCGGCTCAGCTACTAAGATACTACTAATACTAGGTTAAATTAAAGGTGAATTAGAGAAGTTACTTTTCTTGATACCGAGCTACGTCCTTCCAATTCTTAATTGAAGCTTTAGCATGATCAGCCAACCGTATACTATGACTAGGGGGACCTACGGAAGGTTGAAGTTTGAATCCATGTATGCTCCCTTAACACGGCGATCCTTACTTATCCTTTCTACTTTTGTGTCCCGATTATGTTGGACCACAACTAGCATATTTTACGCATTCCTCTCAAGACTAAGTCTACCATTATCCTTAATTATCAGGAGTTTGTGCTCTTCTTTTAGTGTCAAAAAGGGTTACATTTTTTTAGATTACTAAAATTATATAAATTTACATTAAAAAAATGTTTCTGCAGACTGATCAATCATCCGAAAGCAAAGAAGGCAAACATAAAAAGAAGGTAACCACTCAGTCAGAAGAAGAATACAACTTGTCCGCCATGGTCGTCTGTGTAGAGGACAGTCCTAAGAACCTTGTGGCATACGTCCGAGTCCCAGACAAGAACGGAGATACAAGATGGTTCATGTTCAATGACCTGAGGTAAGTTCTTTTGGTATATTTCTATGTTAAGGTAAACACGAAGTTCCAGCCGTCTTAAAAGACGAATTAACGAGAATGAATGATATTTGCTATATAACGTGTAAACACTATGGCCTAATGTGATATATCGGCTATACTCTATAGTCTAACTTGAACTATTTAAGAGTTGTGAAATTCATTGAAATAGTGATCCCAAGTAAGTCCCTGGCGAAGTAAAAAACGTGACATGTTTATTGAAAGACAAGAGAATAAGCTATCGAAATTTTAGATTTAAATAATCCTGCATATTAACATTACACATTATGGTGGTAATTTAGTTCAGCTCTCATTAGGGTAATTTTAAGTTATTGCTATCTTCCTTCAATGATAGCGATAGAAAGGGACAAAAGACAATATAGTGCTGTTTTATTTGTTTGTACATGACATTTCTACAGACTCTCAATATCTCCCTCGAAAAACGTTTATTAAAAACGTCACGAGTTTACATGTCGGACTAATGACATCTCTTAAGTGTTCCATCTCTTTCCTATTAACTAACTCCATTGAAAAAAGATAGCAGACAGATAAAATAAGTTTAGTTGGTGCTCAGCAGAATTACCACTAATTACTTGCCAACATAAGGTTTCGAGGATAGGTCTAAGGTATTAATAAATATACTTGGTAGAAGTGGGGAATCTATAAATTAATACGTGATGCCAAAACTTTGGACCCCTTTTGACGATAATTGCGCGAACTGAGGAGTATGAAATTTGGCACACTTATAATTTAATCTAGGAGAAGTGCAGAACGCTAATATTTTTCAATAATAATAAAGTACATTAAATCAATAAATAAAACATAAATAGTACCATGCATTTGATACACACAAACAAATATATTGATAATAACGATAAAAGATCACAGATGGCGCATTAAAAAATTTGGAAACAAAGTAGTTGTTCTTGAAAAATGAAGATTGCGTTCTCATCAACAAGATATTAAAATTTGTTATGGTCGAATTTCGACCAATGGGCGACCACTAGTTAAAATAAAAAACAGGACATGGCGTTAGTATTGATGATAATACAAGGAAACTGATTTTAAATAAAAAAAATCTTGCCACCATAGCAGCAGCCACATTTTATTTTATTTCAATTTTCAAATTCCAGTGTCAAATTCAGCAACCCTCGAAATATTGCATTATAGATCCAGGTCGATGACGTCACTCTTTTCTTAAATTTATTGAAAGATAGGTATAACAAATAGATATTGTTGTCCAGTATCTCGCTGGTGACCGCGGAGGAGGTGGTTTCTTTCGGATGGTGGTGGAAGACCCCTTGCGTTTTGTTCTACTGTACCACACAACCGCTACAAGACTCATAGCACTGTCTTACACCGTCGCATACTAATGGGTATGTAACTTAAACATCATTTTCAATTTCATTTTTTTGTGACTTTTTTCCCCTTGGTGACCCGTCATACGTTGAGAAGCGTGTTATTAATTTTGAATTGCTAGAAAAAGTTAGGTTGGTCAAATTACCATGTTTTAACATTCGGACAAAATACCATTCGACAAAATGATAGTAACGTGTAAAGTTCATGGTTTCCTTATTTATTTGATTACAAATAATAATAAAGTATCTTTACGCCCATATCCCCGAAGAGGAAGGCAGAGGCACAATCAGGGTACCCTAGACTAGTCGCAGACACTAAGTCCCACAATGTGATAGGTGGCAAGCCTATCGCCAACCGGGCACATATCCAATCCCGAGCAACATTTTATTTATTAGAAAATTGGAAACACCGCATTTTATTTTTGTTACTCGACCCGGGATTCAAACCTAGGACCTCATGTTATGTTTTACCAAATCTGTAATAGCGTAGTTATAAGCAATTGAAGTAATTTATTCCTTTTTAAATTAAATTTACTCCATTTTCTTCATTTGCTTTTAAGCATTTAATAAGAATGGATAATAAACAATTTCTAAATATTTTTTTTGGTGTTAATAACATTATCGTGGTATATTTTTTTACAGATGCGTTGGTCCATATCCCGAAAGTGATGTCTACTTTCCAAATGGAGAATATTACTTATAACGTAAATATTATTTTAGTCAGACTGGTCGTTGCTAATGTCGGAAATTCTAAATATTGTGAGATTATTGATAACATTACATTGCTTCCAATAAACATTTGACAAGAGCGCTTGAAACGACAGCTAATAAAAATGTCCTAAATTAGCAATAAAGTTATTAAAAATAATGATAAGCAATATTGCGCATGTTTGTGAAAGTTTTTAAAATTGTTAGAATGTTTGTATTTTCTATTCCAAGATCTGTGTTATAAATGGGTTCGACCAAATATTACAAGGTCTCTGTCAGTTGGTTACTTTAGATGATTGCGTGTTTCGAGACAAAACAATGCCCGTATTAAATTTTTGTTTTGTATAAAAGAATTTGCTTGGATGTATTTAAAACGTTTATTGAATTATTTCCAACGTTTATCAAATTATTTACAATATTCATCAAATTAATTAAATATCGTATCTTTTTTAATTAAATGGTCGAAATAACGTAATTTGTTATTCTAGTTGGATTACAATATCTTCAAGAGTCCATGGCATCTCCCGACAAACAATTCATTCTTCATATTCATGCTCTTCTTTGTCTATGTTTCTTGAGCAAAACATGTACTAAATGAGCGACTAAGCATACGGTTACGGAATAGTTCGTTTAAGCTATGTGAACTGAACTAAATCTCATTAATTCATAGTACGTTAACTAAGCAAGTCCAATATGTGTCAAGTCTATAGCTAACCAGGCATATATCCAATTCTGGGCAACGTTACCTTTTTAAAAAAATTAAAAATACATGTTGATATATTTTTTATCTAAAGAGTCTAACCAACTTATTAATAAATATATTCTAAAGTACTTCAAGATTTAACCTGGTATTGTTGAACATAACTAGTCTTACCTTAGTCTTTGTTTATTAATAAGATAGTAGAAGATCTGGACGAGAGTGTTGCTAGTTTCGTGTAAATCGGGTGTTGTCTTTTAATGATAAGAGACCTGTAATTTTGGATTGTTGGGGAACCATTGTTGGGGAACAAACCCAATTTATTTGAAACAGAATCAAGCCCTACATTCCACTGTCATTAATACTATGTAATATTACTATAATGTATGATTTATCTTTAC
This sequence comes from Calephelis nemesis, assembly GCA_002245505.1. Taxonomy (NCBI): domain Eukaryota; kingdom Metazoa; phylum Arthropoda; class Insecta; order Lepidoptera; family Riodinidae; genus Calephelis; species Calephelis nemesis. The sequence continues at coordinate 41,315 of NJDD01000479.1, forward strand.
TTCCAGATCTAGTTGCAAAATTGTTCCAAAACTCTTGACAATTAAATGTAATAAATAATTAAAATAATTTAAAAATTAAACAAAATTTTCCATAGACATTGTACGTAAATTGTATGGAGTTTTGAGATCGTTTTTGCAATTTTTTGTGTATGTATTTGTTATTGTCCGCGTGGATTTCTTTTTTTTTAAGGATACCCCAGCATGAGTATCAACTCAACTTGTAGAATGACACATGATATAGGCATTTTGAGCTATGCCATAATTCTTCAAGAGATTATGCTTTTGGCAGAGAATTAAAATTTTTTGAAGTTCGAAAGTTGAATAAAGTACTAAAATTTTGAAATTAAGCTTAGCGCAACATTGGCGTCAATAAAATCAAATTTATTAAAAAAAATAAAAATGTAAACACACCTTTGAAAACAAACTTAAAATCATCTCAAACCTAATTTTTTTTAACAAAATTGATATAGAAGAAATGCTTAATTAAAAAATTCTTTTAATTTATTATTTAAAAAATAATTTAAGCTTGGTGATATACAAAGTTACTGCATTTAACGTCACTTTCTTGATTTTTGAAAAGACAAATACACATATCTTCACAATCATATTTTGTCTATTCTAGTAATATCATCTGCGCTTGGTGGAAATTTATTGCACATATTTGATATTAACACACACCTTTTCTCAAAAATATTTATACTTAATTAATAACTGTGTTTTTCCAATTTTTGTTTCAATCAGTTTCACCTTTTATATGATATTTAAGACCAAACATTTTTAATAATTAATCAAAAAATATGGCATATTAAAAATGTGTGTTTTTATCAAATAAACATCTAAAACCTTTTCATTTTTTTAATAAATTTAGAACATAATAATCTACCTATAGTAATGGTATATCATATATTTTATTGTGGTAAGGCCAAAAGAAAATAGTTTTTATAGAAATGTCACTATGGTTCAACTGAATATACAGCAATTTAACATTCAGTATAATATTTATAGTGTATTTACATGCAACAATGCAAATATATTTATTGAAATATGACATTTTACACAAGTTCTAATATAGATTAAAAATATGCAGTGTCTTATTTAGGGTTGCCACTTCATGGGGTTTAAGAACTTTTAATTCTCTTCTAACATTATTTCTAATTTTAATAGATTTTCATACGGCCTTGTCCCGTTGATAAGAGTTTTTCACCACTTTTATCCCAATTAAAACATTGAAGTGGTGAAACACTGTGTTAAGAATGTCATGTTCCAGCCTAATTTTTAAAGATTCTCTGAACTTTAGAAAGGTGGTAACCCTATTTCACGTGATCATTTGATATTATTATATTAACATCAGTTAGGGCAACCACATACACTATTGTAAAAGAGTATTTCTAAGCCACTTGTGTCCATATAAAAATGTATTCCACATTTTTGGTACAGACATTTTTATATATTTCGATAGACAAGTGATTTTTTACACGTAATTAGTTAGTTATTAGTCATGTGAAAATGTTATGAAATCTTAAAATATTTAAAATTTATTCTGAAACACATTTTTACAATAGTGTTTTAAAACTGATCCGAAATACAGTGGTGCCTTTATACCACAGTCTTGCTAATTAGTTTCGACAATGATGAACATATAACATTATTATTTTTATATGTATTTATACTGATCAGTGAGTAAAATGTTTTTTTTTTTAAATAACCATAGTGTGTTACACCCCTAACAAAGATCTGATATCAATTTCCAAATATTGCTTACTCTTTTTAATTTAGCGGCTTCCCTGTTGTTTTAACTTTGTGAATTGATATATGACTCAGAAATAGATGTCGATATATTCTTCTTTTTCTAAATTAAAGTGAGAATGTCTCTATATTACCGACTTCTCTATCTAAATTAGAGAGTCTGTCAGTATATTCGCCGGCCGGTGTATATATATTTTTTTGTTTTTGAACAAAATCAATTAATTAAAGCAATAAGCATTTCAAAACATTAAAAAACACAACTTCAATTTTCAAGTTTTCACTACTGCCTGCACTCGAAGAGTGCAACCTCTTGTTTATTTTAGTGTTAAATAATTTAAATGTTTTGGTTTTTGTGATTAGTATAATTTCAATAAAAATGGTATACTATTGTGTAAGATACATTAGTGTTACTAATTTGCAAGGCTGTGTGTTTTGAAATGCTACCTGTCCATAAAAAAACAACGCAAAATGGAGTCATTAATAACAATATTTAAGTTAGTGGTGGTTGGTAAGGGGAAATAAATAAAATTGAAAATATAAAGAACAGGTTTTTATTAAAGTTTTCACATATATTCATAATTTTATATGATATTGGAAGGAAAACAATTAGACGGATTTCCTAATAGTAAGAAATTCACGCCTTAAGACACCAAAGGTGGTAATGGTGCGTTGCCAACCTAAAATTAACATCCCGGATGTTAGAGTCTCGAGCAAAAGTTAGTTTATCGGCTTCCTTGCCCTCAGAACCGGAACATGTAAACGGTAAGCATTGACGTTATGGCGGTAGGAATAGGTAAGGTGGTGGTACCAATCTGAGCGAGTCGCTACGAAACTCTACCACGTAGTAGGATGTCACGGTGTTAGTAACGGTAAGCCTATGCTCGCCTTTTTCGAGCGGCCTGGTAGGAAGGCAGATGGTCTATTTTGCAAAGGAGCCCAGACAAACACGGGGAGTTATCTGGTGAATAGCTATAACAATGATGATATCTTACAGTTGTACTAATAGTACAGTACCAAGTCTTACTATCGGGAGAGCCGTGAGCTTGTTTGCTTACCTCTTACATAAAAAAAGACATCCAGGTCCGCTGTGTTGAATAGACTTTTTCTGCCAGCCAGTTGTTAGAATCTGATTGTCTCTGTGGTTTAGCGCTCCAGGTGTTGGACTTGACTTCATGAGGCCCAGGGTTCCTAGTTCGAACAGCAAAAAAATGAAAATGTCTTTTTTTCAATTTTCTAATATAGAAAAATTGCTCGGGATTGGACATGTGCCCAGTTGGCGACAGACTTGCCACCTATCACATTGGGGACTTAGTGTCTTCGGCTAGTCGTGGGTACCCTGGCTGTACCTCTGCCTACCTTTGCGGGGAAATGACACCCATTTACAGTTATAGAATCTATACTTGCTTTCGTCGGCACCTAATGGAATTTCATTGTATCACACGTATTTTTGTAGTTAAATTTGTACTTATCCACTATGTATAGTACAGTCACAGTGGATAAGTACAAGTGTTAACTACAAAAAAAAATGTGGATACAGTTATAAGAAACGAACATACGTTAAATGGATTATTACCAACAAGACCACTGATGGTAGAGCGCTGTACAGCAACTCGTTCGGATAAGCATCCATCGACCTATTTATTCCTGCCATCATAATGACTGTCTCATGTTCCGGTCTGAAGGATAATATGGTAGCTGGTAGAATTGTACTTTGGACCAAATATGCCACTCACAGTTCTTTGATACTCCTATAGCATATATGATGCGTGGATCATAGTTGTCCGTTGCCATGCTGAAGGCCGGGTGCTTCTTTATTGTCTCATTCCATAAAAAAAATATTGTTTGCTTGTTAAACATAGGCCTTACCAACGAGTAAAGTGACTGTCCATAAAGAAAGACCTTACTAGCTTCTAGCGGCACACGCCGCCTCTTGCATTCTCAAAATACCTATGTTTTTACCTTTTTGAAGTAGGTACATGACATGCCTAATACTGTGTTGAATTTTTTTTTATCTATAAGATAGCTAACATGCAGGTTACACTTCTGATTATCACAGACTAGTAAGTTACGTTCAGGCCGCCATCTGGGGAACATTGGCGTTGAGCCATATGCAGAAATTGAACAGGAACATTTAACTTTTTATTTCTATTTTATCTAATTGCACCTAAGCTAAAGAAGCTAAGCCACACAGCCAAGATTTAAAAATATAGTCGATATTTCATAAGCGGTATCTACCGATTTCAAATCCCTCAGATACACAACACGACAATGACGAGAATTTTCGTTCGGGCCGCAGCAAAATCGCCTGCTCTTGTCGTACAATTTTATTATGGAGCTTCCTATAGTCAGGGATAGTGTTGCCCAAATGCAAGAACAAGACGAGACTTAGCCAGTCTTGGTCTTGGTCTTGCGCCAATACACCTGGTCTTGGTCTTGGTCTTGTAGCAAGAGTCTTGCAAGTCTTGCAATTACCTATTAGTCTATTACTATTTATTAAAGTTTACTTTAAATCTTAGAAAAACGTATTAGAATTGGAACATTGTGAGCTTGAATTAACATAGCCATAATAAAGATCAAGCAGATTAATAAATAACTGAAGATTTGATAAGAAATTCGAAAAATCAACTGACCTATATGTCGTTTTCCATGGAAGTAACTGTTTCTTAATAAACATTTATGATTTATAAGTTTACATTTGCTAAAACATGTAAAAAAACAAATTAATTACAATAACTTGACCGTATTTTAAAGAACAATACTTATCTGTCTAGAAAGAGATTGAACCCTCAACTTATAAGAAATTTAATAAAAGAGTTTTACGATTTATCATTTATTTGAATAAAAAATAAAATACAACACAAATCAACAGCTTTATCTAATGATATGATTTATGATACTTTATATCAATTTTTTTGACCAAGAATTAATACAAAGTAACCATCTGGCTGACTCATCACTTAACCTATTTCTATGTTTTCTAATTACTAATGATGCTTTAGAAAATAACCTCTCAGCAGGTACTGAAGTTGCAGTTATTGAGAGAAAATCACGGGCCATTTTCGATAAAATCGGATACTCTGTCTCATGCGTCCTCCACCAATCTAAAATGTTTTCCGAGCTGGCAGTTCTTGGTTTTCTCAGGTACTCCTCCAACTCGTCTATCACTAAGCCTTGAAGACAAGATCCAGATGACGTCGAGGGACATTCATAGAGTTTATCAAAGTCTATTACGTCTTCATCTTCATCACATACTTTATTTTCTTTTTCTGGTAATTCCAGAGATTTGTTCAGTAAGTGTAGACTTTTATATTCTTCATAAAGTTCATTGAACTTGCGCAGACTTTCTGTTTTAAGTTGCTTCCCCCACATTGTCAGGTCAAAAGTCTGAGCCTTATGCCTTGGGTCTAAAATTAAAGAAGTACAATAAATCCAGTTGCTCTTCTTGTAATGTTTTAGCATTTTGTCTCGAGCTGCTTGGAAAGCTAAAATGAGCCTTTCATCCACTTCAGATCGATTTTCTCATCTAACTGTTTTACCATGGATTCAATTTTATCTAGCAAGAGATTGAATGATACAATGACTAGCGGTAATGTAACATATTTGTCTCCACCAAAAGAAAAGAAAAGAAAAGAAAAGAAAAAAATATTTATTTGCGGAATATGAGTGTTACAAA
>NJDD01000480.1:0-27085 GCA_002245505.1 Calephelis nemesis
TTTGCAAAAAACGTCAAATATAACATTAGTGTCTACCGGCCAATATTAATAATCAATCGTAATCCAAAACTCGCTGTCCAAAATTGATATTTTGATCCATTTTTATGCTATCGCTTGCCAATAACATATCTGTGGACTGGATAAATATGGCAATTAAGTATGGGATAGGCCGGCGGATACGTAGTATCTAGATTGCTTGAAATCCATTAGATTGAGATACATTATAATTATTAACATTGGCCGTACGACTGTCAGGTTCCGGTTTAAACAATCGGGCATTAATTCACCGCACATATATATATATAAAAAAATTAGACTAAAGTAAAATTTAAAAAAAAACTTGAAAAAGAACACAAAAAAATCATTGTGTGGAAATGAGATCTACCAAAGGAGAATTATGTCTCAGTTTGTATACAATTAAAACATCCGTCGTGTCAGTTTATTTGTCTTATAAAATAAAAATTATCTCTGAATGTATTGCGCTGGAAACGTGGAAAACTTCTACCGCTTGGGTCATGGTAGGCTATAAATAACATTACCTTATCGTTTATTTTTACACTCCAGACAAACCCTAGCCGTCTTATTATTAATCATAGATTAAAGTAAGAATAAATATAAATTGCTGTTGTCTGTATCACAAATTGATATAACAATTATTATAATAGCAGGTTGAACATTGGGGTACTTTAAGGTAACTATCTTTACGCCCATATGAGCTATGCAGCTATGCAGATGCACAACCAGGGCACTCACGGTTAGCCGAAGAAGACACTGATTCCCACAATGTGATAGGTGGAAAGTTGGGGTACTTTAATATTTTTTTATTGGTAAAATGGCAGTGATTTTGGGGTTTTATAGACGTCTTTGATTTACTTAACTTCTTCACGCCCGAATCCCTAAATAGGTTGGCAATTGTACATCAATGGAAACAAAGACTAGTCGAAGGCACTAATTATTCCTAGAATGTGATAGATGGCAAGCTTATCGCCAACCAGGCGACCCTGTGGCGAAAAAATATTGTGCGACCCTATAATCGAGCCCGAAACATCATAAAGTCAAAGTGAAGCAAATGAAAACGACCACGTCTTCAACTTCTAAGTATATTATTTTTTTGGAAAAAATAAAAAAGGAATATCTTTAGATCTTAAAACGCCAATGCTATCACAGGTGGTGAGATGCAGCGTGAAAAAAGTTTGGGAAACTATTTATTTGTGTATTCTCCTTTATCCAAATGTCAATATCAATTTCAATCTACACAGGTTTTGAAACCGGACCAATAAATAAACTATAAATAGTTTGTTTATCCGTTCCGAAAAAAAAAGTCCCAGGTAGACAAACCATTATGGATATTATTGCATTTATTTAATACCTGTCTAATGTTGTAATAAAATATTAATATCAGACAAGTGATCGACCTCTAGACATGTCCAATTAGTGAAGATGAATATCACTAATATATTTTTATTGGAGTACAATGACCTGATCTCAGGTGATAGGTAATGAAGAACTAGAGATCATTCTGATAAACGTTCATAAGGGCGTTTTTAGCAATGGAACATTTTGTTTAATTTTTATACTAGTCTGTGAGGTTCCAGAATCTGGAGGTAATGAAGAACTGGAGATCATTCTTTGGAGTTTTTAGCAATGGAACATTTTGTTTAATTTTTATACTTGCTTGTGAGGTTCCAGAATCTGGAGGTCACTGGAGGCTACAAGAACTGGAGATAATTATTTGGAGTTTTTAGCAATAGAACGTTTTGTTTAATTTTTATACTTGTTTGTGAGGTTCCAGAATCTAGAGGTAATGAAGAACTGGAGATCATTCTTTGGAGTTTTTAGCAATGGAACATTTTGTTTAATTTTTATACTTGTTTGTGAGGTTCCAGAATCTGGACGTAATGAAGAACTGGAGATCATTCTTTGGAGTTTTTAGCAATGGAACATTTTGTTTAATTTTTATACTTGCTTGTGAAGTTCCAGAATCTGGAGGTCACTGGAGGCTACAAGAACTGGAGACTGTTATTTGGAGTTTTAAGCAATGGAACATTTTGTTTAATTTTTATACTTGTGAGCTTCCAGAATCTGGAGGTAATGAAGAACTGGAGATCATTCTTTAGAGTTTTTAGCAATGGAACATTTTATTTAATTTTTATACTTGCTTGTGAGGTTCCAGAATCTGGAGGTAATGAAGAAGTAGAGAGTTCTTTGGAGTTTTTTAGCAATGGAACAATTTGTTATATTTTTGTTTGATTATGGGGTTCCAGAATCTGTAATCCAAATCGATTTTAGGCAATGGGATATTTAGTTTAATTCTTAAACTTGCTTTTGATGTTCCTGATAATTAAACACGATAGACCAATTAAAACAGCTAAGGTATCCATAAAAGAGTAAGTCCCTTCTTCATACGATTAGGGAGGGAAATAAAGAAATTCCTGAATATTACAAAAACCCTCTATGCCCATAAACACCAAATCTGGTAATTATCTGGGACTGCGGGGTTAAGATAAGGGTCGAAGCTTGGTAAAACTTAAAACATTCATTTTTTAATATAGAAAATATTTGTATTCTTTTAAAATTTAACCTAAGTATCGTTACGCCCATATCTCCTAAGTTTTAAGCAAAGGCACAACCAGGACACCCACGTTTAACCGAAGACACTGAGACCCACAATGTGGTAGGTGGCAAGTCTATTGCCAACCGGGCACGTCATATCCAATCCCGAGCAACGTAAATTTTATTAGAAAATTGAAGAAAACACATTTTCATTTGGTAGCTCGAATCGGGGATTGAACCCGAGACCTCATGAAGTCAAATCCAAAACCGGACCGATAAGACCATAGAAACGATAATTTCATTTTATTTTGAAATAGGCTAGATCTTGAAAAAAAAATTGCTTTTACTTTTTATCTGCAACCCTTACCCGGCAAAAAAAACTTAATAAATTAATTTATTACTCGGGTGTAGCGAAGAAAAACAGACAGTATATAATAAGGTCGATAGTGTTTTGTACTTAGCGCAGACGAGACGGTGCTCGCGGATGTTATAACTTATAAGCTGACTTCACACGATGCGCATCGTTGCGGTTGCGGATGCGGAGCTGTACCAACGCACGCACGCATAGATCGCGCGAGAGGAGTATACAAATCGTCAACATATATTAACTTTTAACCCCTGACGAAAAACGAGGGTGAAAGTTTGACATGTCTATGTGTGTCTATGTTTGTGGCATCATAGCTTTGAAAGGATGCACCGATTGCGATGCGGATTTTTTGTTTGAAAGCTGACGTTATCGAGATGGTATCGATGTAGGTTTTGTCCGGGATTTGGTAAACATTTAAATTTTTGCGTTTCATTTTAAAAGGTAAGATGAAAGAGATATACGAAAAATTTAATGTGTGACGGGCTTTTCAGATATAGTTAACATACATTAAAAAAATCATATTCCTACAATATGCTTATTAAAGCGTCCTACGTCATGTTAACAACGTGTGTACGTTACAGTTTAAGTTTAAAACATATTTTTTTAAAGATATTGTCTATACCTGTAAAATAACATGTCCAGTCTGACTGATTTATTATCGCCGAGCAAAACCTGTTATATAATATACAGCCATATTTTATTAAGTAGACACTCACTAACGACGGAAATTTGGAAATTCTTCCTCTAAGGGGGTGAAAAATTGTTGGGAAGTTTGCATGGAAGACAGTCATTTTTTAGGTTAGAAATATGAAAGTTCCTGTTTGGGTAACATATTAAAAATGAGTAGATACGTATTTAAGCGCTTCTGCAAATTCTACCCCTACTGTGGAGAAAGTTTGTAAGTCCTTATTGAATGAGCTATTATCAGTAAATTATATTATAAAATAAATACAAGAATTAACCGAAGGGACTTGGCGTGAAGATATACGTAGGTGTGTATGTATTATCAGTAAATATATTAACAGCCACGCGAACAAAGCCGGGTAACAGGTAATATGCAATAAAAATATCATTAACCCATACATAACAATAAAACATAGATATCATTATTTATAAAATAAAACAAATTGAATAGAATTTAGGAATCGTCGTGACGCTTAGAAAAGGCAGACGTTACCATAGCAACGGCGTAAACAAAAAATCGAACAAAAATGAACTCTTAACCGCCTTATTACTAAACAAAGACCAAAGTTAAGTTCATATTATAGGCTGTATAACAATGTAATAAAAACTGTAACATTAGGTTGAATCTTATGCCCGGTTACTATATTCAAGAAACGAGCCGTTTTGATACCGGATGGTAGTTGTTTGTATCTAACTACGGTTGCTCGTTTTTGGTAATTAACTCTGATTTCAAAAAAAATAAATCACGTTTAGTTACGAAACACGAATAGTTAAACTTTTGGATAACGTTTCGATCATTATAAGAAACGGGTATTAGAGTGTTTTATTCCGTGTTTATAAGGCGTAAAAAAAGGATCTAATAAAATATATAATTTAAGAATAGGTATAGGAAAAATTAATGCAAAAATATTACACTTCACCATGTGCAGCTGACCGTTAACCTGATGAGGTTTTATTTTTTTACGTCGATAAGACGTCAATTGAAAAAAACTATAAAATGCGCATTTCATTTCTATTAATAGTCGTAAAGATTTTTTTGTATTATTATAGTTAAAATTGTTCAAAATAGATAGGTATATCATTAGGCAATACAATTTATCACTTGTCATAAGACACAAAAAAATAATGATGTATGTAGCTGTTCAACAGATAATGTGCATTAAGTTGAAGAAAATCCACCAAAAATATTTAAATAAGGTCACTACTTATTATACGGTATACGGTTACTATGACAACGCACTTAACAAAAAAACGCATTTGTAGTAAACAATTTCTGTTTAAGTGTTCCTAACAGAAACTGTAAATATTATGAATATCATTAACCATACAAATAATGACAGTAACAATAGTATCTAATGCAATAGTATCTAGTTGCAAATTAAGGATACTACAACGAACCGTATTTAAACAACATCACGTTACCATGACAACGGAGTAAACAAAAGAATCCCTTCCTACCTACACATATTTTTTTTGTTATTATCTCAAAATTTTCCTAACAGTAATTGTCTGCAATAAAAACATCATTAACCCATACAATTTATCAACGATTTGCCTCACTAATCACAGTTGAAAAAAATATAATGACGAAAGTAACAGTGCAACTCTGATTGTGTGTAGGATTTTGTTTTTGTTGTACTGTTCATTGTGTTTTTTTGTTGTGTTGGCACTAAACATAAATATAAAAATAAACTTACCTTTCGAGTCTCCGTGCAGTGTTTTCACGGAGGGAGCCATTCCGAAGGGCGCTCTTGGAATAATAGCGGTACCCTTATTTTTCTCGAACAACGCCTTCCGCTCACGTAGCGACATCTCAGCTGGGTCCTTCTCCTTAGATCTAGGACTCCCAGACTCGAACATAGCCGCCTTCGATAGCACAGAACTTCTATCAACATTGCCGTTCAATTTGGGCGCGAATCTTTTTATCACCGGCGAACCTTCCGTCACCGGTTTGTCATCCCTTTGTTCTTCTTCCTTTGTGTTTTCTTTGTCCCTTTCACTATCATTGCTCGGTGGTGTTGGAGCCTTATACTTTTTGATGGAGGGCTTTTTTGACACTGCAGGAGGCACAGCAGCCACCATGGCAGCCATGTTGGGGGCTGAATCAGCACTGGGGGTTGTCGGTGCACTCCGATCCTGTCGGTTCGTTTCGTGTTGTTTCGGGGCGAATTCGTAGACGAGCCGCGATTGGCTGGCCGAGACGCGCCGATATCCCTCGCCCTCCTATGATTGGACAAGGGCGGACGTGCGCGGGGTGAGCACGTGCTTACGTATCCGTTTATCGACGAGGTATAACCGAAACCGGGTTAGCCCTAAGAAGTTGCATTGTAGTGTTGAAGAGGTGTTTTTGAGTTTATTCGCACGATATTTTGAGTTGATTTTTTTAAGTTATGTTTTGAGTTATGCTCGTTTTATTTGTTTCAGTGACCGGACGACCCGTGAGGCTCCTCTCACGACGGCTAGACAACTGGCTAAAGTTTAGCCGCTAAACTCATTGGCCCAGTCACACGTGCGGCCCGCGGGAACCGGCTAGTCGATAATTATTTTGACGCGCAGATGACGCTCGCATGTTGCAATTAGTGTGAGGAAATGTGTATTAGTATTAAGTAATACTTTTGTGCATGCAAGCATCATCCTTTTTATATGGATTATAGTAAATACGTTGTTTTAAAGAGTAACATTTTGATAAAAAATAGACAGGGTTAAAAACTTGAAATAAATTAAAAATAGTGCATTGGGGGACACAATTCTTATTAAGGGTCTCTTATACGTTAAAGGGTCAAGTTTAATAATAGGTCGTTTTTTAGGAAACAACTTTTAAAAAAATGAAAGAAAAGCGGCCTAGGTGTTGGACTTTACTGCATGAGTCCCTGAGGTCATGAGGGTTCGATTACGGGGTCGGGCAACAAAAAGAAAATTTAGTTTTTACAATTTTGTAATTTAAAAAAATGGTTATAAGGGATTGGATAAGTTTCCGGTTGGCGATGGGCTTGCCACCTATCACATTACGAGATTTGGTGTATTAGTCTAGTCGTAGGTGAAGATATTTACTTATTATAGATAACTAGCCCACCCGGCGCACTTTTTATCGCTTAACATTAAAGTAAAAAAAGTATCTTCACGCCCATATCCCCGAAGAGGTAGGCAGAGGCACAACCAGGGCACCCACGACTAGCCGAAGACACTAAGTCCCACAATGTGATAGGTGGCAAGCCTATCGCCAACCGGGCACATATCCAATCCCGACCAACATTTTTTTTTATTAGAAAACTGGAAAAATCCAATTTTCTTTTAACTTGAAATAAATCAAAAATCGTGCCTTTGGAGATTAGTTAAGTGTTTTAGTATCTCTTAAACGTTCAGGGGTTACCCTACTAATCCTACTAATATTATAAGTGCGAAAGGTTGTTTGTATGCTTATTTGTTTATTACTCCTTTACGCAAAAACTGCTGAACCGATTTCTCACCCACTTAGAGGGTAACTTGGATTTACACTTAGGATTGTTTATCCCGAAAAAATGTTTCTGTGGGACCATTAGCCACGAGGGCAACAACTCGTATTTAATAATAGGTAAAATTGTCAAACATATGTTATATTTTCAAATCTAACTTAGGGCCCCTTGCACATTTCCGGGTTACATTTAATAATTCAATATTAAGCTAAGTAAGCTGTCAATTACAAGGCGATTTAACCCTTAGTAAAGCGCAAACTCAGTGTTAAATACTTAAACAAGGAATATGCAAGTGGCCCTTAAAGTTCAAAATATAAAACTAAAACGTAAAGGCGGACGCTAGGCAAATAAAATATTAACGCAACATAATGTGAATCAGAGTTGGTATTTTTCTGTTTTTATGTGACATAAGAAACAACACTGGTCACCTTAAATGTTACAGGTGTCAGCTACCCTACCGTCTGGACCGGAATATGACCAGTCACTATGCCTCTACAGGAATAGGTAAAGCGGTGGATCTATAACACAGCAACTTGCTGCACCGAAGTCACTACCAGTGGTCTTGTTGGCAATAACCAATATTTTAATCTGTGTTGGCCTTTAACGAGCTACCTTACAGAGACGCCATATAAAGAAAATATCAAGACCTCCCTACTAACTTGAAAAAAAACTTTAGGTAGGTATATTTCGATTTAATAAATCAAATCCATAGTGAAGACAACAAGAAAACTTACGTTAAAATTTGACACACCTCAGAGAGAAAGAAAGAAAGAAAATTATTTATTTGCGGAGTAAGGAATGATATAGGTACCTACTTAAAAAAAAAATATTTAAGAATTTCAACATATCCTACCATATTTTAGTGTGCAAATATTTTAATATTAATAAAAAATATAATTTAATTACACACACTTTAACTTTTAAGTCAATTATTTATATTTATAACTAGCTGTCCTGACGGACTTCGTTTCACCCGTTCAGTATAAGAAATAATAAAGTATTATTTTTCCCATTTTCCCTGCAACTTTCCCGGTTTTTCTTTTCGTAAGAACCTTCTCCTGATCATAAGTAATACAATAATAAAAAAGTTAGCTAAATCGGTCAAGTCGTTCGGAAGTAATGTGATTACCAACACATTTAGCGATTCATTTTTATATTATAGACTAGTTTAATTATTTGAAAAATGAAATTTATTTATTTGCTGAAAATGTGTGTTAAAAGCTGTTACAAAAGATATTTGTTAATACCAACATATTCTACCATGTTGTGGTGTGCAAATATCTTTTAAATTATACAATTTTTCTATTGCGATTTATAACATTTTATGTTTTAATATTTGAACAAATGTTTACAATATAATTAGGTTTAAAATCAGCCAAAGAGGTCCATCCTTTCAGACGTATGCGATGACTAAGAAAATGGGAATTAATTTTTACAAATTAGAAGATAACGTAACACAGAAACCACTTATATGATATTGATAGAATTTATACTACCACCTCAGAATCATAACCAAAATTTAAAAAAAGAACAAATCTTCTACTTACTAGTCGAGTAATTAAGTACCTAACATACAAAAAATTAGCCAGTTTGTGAACATCCTTATTTTCGGGAGTCAATTAAAAATTATACGTTTGTTATAACTTAGTATTTAAATAGTTCGGTATGAATAAGATTTCTGCAACGACCCACCCGAATTAGATTACCACCTCGTTATTTTCAATAACGTTAGTTCTCGATATTGTCGTGTGCCGGTTTAAAAGATAATTTTGGTAACTTACGCAAATGACTGAACTAGTACTATAGTCACTAAGCAGATCCGGCGAAATTCAAATTTTTTTTTATAACATTGGAAGGTAAACAAGCAGACGGATTTCCTGATCAGGAAATCCGTCTGCTTGTTTGAATTCCAATGTTATAAAAAAATAAATAAATAAGGCACCCACGACTAGCCGAAGCCACTAAGTCCCAAAAAGAAGATAATAAAGAGAGTAACGGTGCGTTAATTGTAATGTAAAATGTGTATCCCCTCTTCCGAGACTAAACCCTGTACATTTTTATCCAGGTATTGTTAACGGTGTTACAACTTTGGTACAGCGATTTCTGGGCTAGTATTTAGGTCAAGCACGGTCCAAATATTAGAAGCGTGAATGAAAATGTTTAAGTCCGTCGCACACCCCAAATAGTGAGTCTATTAACCAATTGTGATAAGTAGTCCGACCGGAATTATGATCGACATTCCCCCAAAAAAGATGTCACTGACATCACTACGGAGTACACATCGTAGTACTATAGCGGAGATAGATGGTGGCGTATCTAGTATTTAAAACGACAAAAAAACAAAGATTTTTCCGGATAGATTCGACTGATAACTAGAGTAGATCGCCACTGTCTAACGGTCCGGACTCGGACTTGAATTCTTGATGTCCCGGGTTCGATTCCAGGCTCGGACAGCTAAAATCTAGAAATCGTGTATATTCAATCTATATACTTAGTCGGGTCGTAAGTTCTGTCACACAATAAAAACTTTTCAATTTAAAATGCTGGCCACAAAAATGTTTTATTATTATTATTATTAAATATGGAGAGAACGTTTAAAGAAGACCGGTTATCACACTGCATCGATGTGGTTACACACCAATTCAAATTTTGACACACTGAAAAATTTGAATTTAACTAAAATATTCATTTATTGTACCATCACACAATATAATGAAAACTCAAGTTTGGAAGACAGAAAAAGAAGCGGTCGCCCTCGCTCTGTTAGGACACCAGTAGTGGCAAAGGCTGTGAAGGCGCAAAATTAAAAGAAATCCTATCCGCAAGCAGAATGATCAGATGGGGTTAAGCAAAACTATAGTAAAAAAGGTGTTTAATGAAGACATAGGACTACGAGCTTATTTATCGCTTAGATGCGCGCCTAATGGACATAAGACTGAAGAGATCCCGCGTCATTCTGTCTAGGAAATTTAAAGCAACCCAGTTTTAATAAATTTTCTAATAGACTAAATTTATAAAAAATGGTACCTTATTATCGGATGAATCATAAATTCTGATATTCGGATCCCATTCTAATGTTTTATGGTAAAAGCTTTTTATCATTAGATATAGGTACTAGTGCAAACAGTGAAATATTGTATATTATGTATTATGTATGAATGAATAGGCCAGATCTTGTTACCATCTTTAAAATTTTAGCAACGTTACGAGAGTAAAATAACAGATAACTGCTAGTTTTCTATATTGATGATGTAAAATTCTCATACATTAGAGAATTGCTGTAAGCTTTCTGTCTTAATGAGAGTTCGATTTCTCTGTAGATGTCGCCAGGGCCATATTTAAGCACACCGGGCCTTTGGGCAAATATTGAGTCACAGGGGCCATATATTCGAATTTCGAATCTGGAGATATAAGGACGGGAGAATTAAGTCCCAACACATTTGAATTAAGAGCAAAGGAAAATAAGAACTTGAAGAAAAGAAGACAAATAAGAAGAAGAATTCAAATTTTCAAACTAATTTGTAGCAATTATATTTGTATTGTGTGCTACCAATTTTAATTGTTACTAAAACATATGTTTACCATTCTAAAACCAACATTGAATTAAAGATTTTCAAAATTGGAAAATCTGAAAGGTACCTTAACATACCACAACATTAAACCTTTTTTCTATGAAGTTTTAGTTTTTCCGGGGGCCCCAAGTGCCCTTATGAAAATGACGGCCCTGCACGTCAGTTACATCAGACGAGGTGAAAGTAACATAATGCATCTAGAATATAATGCTATCAAATCAATTGTGAGACAACAGAAGTTACAAGATGCAACTTGATTTATTAGAATATAATAATACTGAATGTTTCTGTGGAATAAAAAAATATTTTTTATTTACATGGACCACACAAGCGGTATTTTATAGCTAACTAGCGGCCCACCCCGGCTTTGCACGGTTATGAAATATACAAATAAATCTCCCTTTTCAATCACTTTATCTATTAAAAACCGCATTAAAGTCCGTTGCGTAGTTTTAACGATTTAAGCATACAAAGAGACATAGAGACAGAGGGAGCGAATTTGTTTTATACTATTGTATGATTGTTGTAGGCTAAACCGATTTGGCTGACAATGTATAGGGAGGTAGCTTAGAACTAGAAGACGGAAAGGATACTTTTCGTCCCGACAAACTGTAAGGAAACTAGGAAAACAACATTTAATTTTTTCCGAAACAAACTGAACGGGTAGAACGAAGAACGCCGGAGCACCCAGTTGAAAACAAAAATTAGGAAGTATTTTTTGTAACTCCACTCCTACCCCCAATTTTTTTAAATCCTTCGTTGTTAGTTTTTTCGAGAGCTGGCAACTCTAACCTATACCAAGAAATTATGACATGCATTGTTCATCACACAATGTCCTTGTCGGGGATCCTTGCAGTTTTGTTGTTGGTGAAAACTACACCAACGTACCAGTGAAACATAAATCTGATACTGGTCTGGTAATAGGTCTGGCTCATGGTGTCATGTTATTAGTCTGGGAGGTAGTCTACACAGTAAACACACTACTCCAGAGGGCCCTAACTTCTCCCGCGAGACAGCGTTTGGTGTTGGGTTTTTCGAGTGATAGAGTTAGATTAGATGGATTGGACTGTTCCCTACAACGTTAGCAACAAGGACTACGTCCCGGGAAACCAAACCATGACTTGGTGCCGCGTTCTAGGTACTGGGTAGATTGATTGGAGGGGTGATGAAGGGGAGGAGGGGAATTCTTCGTCGCCGAAATCGACAGTGACGATGTAATCCTTTTCTATCAATCTAATCATATCATATCCATAAAAATAATGCTGTCTCGGGTTAAGCACTCTGGTCGCCCACAAACTACGGTAAAGTTATTTTTTTCTAGCAACACCATTCTAATTCATGGTTCAAAATTTAAAACGAGCTTTATTTAACAGAAAGAAATTCAAAAATCATAAAAAATACAATTTTTTTTGTAATCGGTTAAAAATAATCTCCAGCGACGACGACTCTCTGAACACGTAACTCCATAATAAAGCCGTTAGACCAAGTTACCAGCGACAATGGCACTTTTTACAGGAACAAAAACGTCCCGTCACCTAAGAGTTGAACGCACTTCGCTCTCGGCCGCATCAAGATAAACTTCTGCAACCGGTAACCGATACGCAAAAACGTGGTTCAACAAACTATCACCTTGACGAAAAAAGTGAACACAAAGTCCAAGTATGTTGAAAGTAAACGTTGTATTTTCAACTCGGCCGCGTTCAGTAAATACCTCCAGTCGTAGGCCAAAGGTGTATCTAGTCAAATTCTTTCTGCTTCGTGGACATATATGCATCAATTTTGGATTTATGTTGAGACATTTTTCAACATAGGCGCTTGGTGAAACTCTAAATACACTTCACTGTTTCAATAAATATATTTTTGTACCAACATTTCAAGAAAGAAAATTGTCACTTATAAATAAGAAAGGGCTAGAGCATTTATCAGCAAGAGACAAAAGGGGACACTTTCAAATCCTTGTAAAGGATATTTTTAAAATTCTTTACAAGGGGTTAGAAAATCTGTGCCAAGTTCGGGAAAGGTGCTAAAATTACAACGTTATATATATTTTTTTAATTTTAGAAAATTAGCCAACCGGTTTCACTTTTACAGCATCTTTAGGGTTATGTTATAATTTTTCAAACCGGATAGCTAATTCCGTGTATATAGTTTCCGTATCGTATTATAACGCATTTGTATTCACATATTAATAACTAGCTATTAACCGCGGGTTTGCTCGCGTCGTCGTTTATTTATTTCATGATTGTACCCATTAGTGAGTCATTTTCAAATTCTTTGGACCTGTGATGAAATTGCCTTGTCCTCAAAGTTTAGACAAAAAAATAATACTGATAAATATATTAATTCTTAATAATTCAAGTTCTATTTTGCAGAACTATCATTATATTTTACAGAATCGTTAATGAATACCTTTTCAGTAATACATAGTGACAATTTTATAAATTTTTTTAAACTGTTGATTTTCTGTCTCCATACAAAAAAAAATTGTCCGCCCATCCCTTTGCAACTTTAGGCACAATTTACATGTGCTATTTGAATGTTTTTAATTACGCTTAAATGCCATAATCCCTCTTAATAACTAAGATTATCATATATGATTTATTTAATAACAAATCGTTAAAGAAAATGAAACTGTAGCAAACTAACTTGATGGTCCAGCAAATTAACCATTTGGTAACAAACTGTTTTGTAACGTAATATCAAGATGATTTTCTTTAAATTTTGAACTCAATCTAATGCGATGATGTTGGCAGAACTGAATCGATTCTGATTGGCTAATAAATATTGTCATGGCATGTGTTAGATAGAGATAATGAGTATTTTAGTGCGCTTGTCCGCGGTGAAAACCTGTTTTACAGTTTGGTTATCAAAAAAGAATTTTGCGATTTGTCGGTAAGTAATAAGTATTATACTTGTGTGATTTATATGAGCCATTAATAATACATTGATCAAGTCATTTTGCTATAAATACCAAGTTATTCCTTCTGTTGTCGTCCGTAAAAACAAATATAGATTTGTTTTTGTTTACAGTTTGGTAACAATTCGTTACGTTACAAAACTGTTCTGGGTAAAGCTAGGTGTACAACAAGTATTAACCGACTTTTTCGATTGCAAAAAGTATGCTTTTTAAATGTATGCTTTTGAACAAATTTTGTCCTACGTCTTTTGGAAATTCAAGAATAAAATGTGTTTTTGATACAAGGCGATCAACGAATCGTGCTAATTTCTAAGGTCATTGGTTTTTTTATTAAAAATCTTAAAAGAACCACACCGATACAAAGCTGAAATAAATAAATTCAAACAGAAGTTAACATTACTGAAGCAAATCCAACTGCAGATGGTGAATGCACGCTATTTGTGGACGTAGTATCTTCCGGAGCTACTCCAAACACCAACCAAGAAGATTTAACATACAAATTGAAATAAATAATTAGTGTTTGTTGAAAATACCATTTTTATGAAAAGGCTGAGTTATCTCAGATAGTGTTTTTTTTGGAATATCTATTTAAAATATTTAAAAATAACCTTAGTAGACTAATACATAGTTATCAAAACAATAAAATCAAAAAGTGTGATAATATTTTTTGGATTTTGTACACTAAGCTTTAAAATTACAATTTGGTTACTTTGGTCCATTTTACTACAATTTTGTTGCAACAGTTTTGTAACAACAATTTGATAACGACCCAACATTTGAAAATGACTAGTAAGGACTTTCATACAAACTTTCAACCTCTATCTCACACCTTTTGGGTACAATTTCCAAAATTCCGTCCTTAGTGGATGTCTACTGAATAAAACAACCCTACTCACCAAATTTCATGGCTTTCATTTTAATAGTTTTCAGTCAGTAGTTAGTCAGTCCGGACATGTTACTTTATAAGTATAGATTAATTATTTTTATATTGCTGTTAAACTAAAGCTTGAAGTCGACTTATCTCCTAATCCTAGTACCGTTTTCAATGAGCATTATTTTATCTATACTAATATAATTGCGAAAGTCTGTCTGTTACGTTTTCACGGCTTACCCGCAATGCTATTGTTATGTTCCGGTTTTGAATTAAGGCTATTTCCAGCCCAAATCGGGACTACCGCCTTACCTCGTCCTGCCACCATAAAAAATTAGCTATTAACGTGTTCAGTGTTGTCAGATAAGAGAGATAAGTAGACTTGCACACGTCATACCCCCTTACTAATAAAACTTACGCGCCCGTTGATCTGGTGTGTAACTTCACTTTTGCTAACAAGTCTTAGTCTTAGATTTTTTTAGGTTATAAGACAGCGAACCAGCGTTAAACACATGGTTCTCCAGATGGTAAAAGACAACCGTGGCCAATAGACACCATAGATGTTACAGGTGCTTGGCTATCCTATGTCCGGCTGTTACGCCTTTTGTGCATGTCTTCCCGCTACTCCGCATGACCGGAACGTGACAGAATCATTATTGCGGCCGGTATAGGTAAGGCGGTGGATCCCTACCCGGGCAAATTACTGCACAGAATTTTACCACCAGTGCCGTTAAACAATGTCAGTGACACCTATGATCTAGGCAAGCGTTCTCCAAATGCTGGGTCGCGACCCGGTACCGGGCCATTCAAATTAAATACCGGGTCACAACATTCGATACCAATCAACAGAGACGAGAAAACTGCAAGCTCTTGCGCTACATTTTACCGTGCCGCATCGGAGATTGGTCATAGACATTCCGCTCGGACAGTTTAAACGGGTTTTTGCAGCTTGATTTAAAGTTCGACGAAGTTACGAATGTAAAAAACGTAGGTAAAATAACCCAATGGATGTAGTTTGTGCTTAAAAGCGGCAAATGGGTCACGAAGGGGCAGTTTGAAAATTACCGGGCCATAACAGAACAATGTTTTGGAAACACTGGTCTAGGCGATGGTTGTCTCTTACCATAAGGAGAACTATTTCAAAATATCAAATACACCGCAAACACCTTAAATGTCATATTAACGGTCATAAATAAACTTCATGCAACCAAATGTAGCACACCAAAAATCGAGTCCCTCAAAAAATTTCAAGAACTGATATACAATACCCCTTAACCGCTTATCGTAAAACAATACCGTGACAAAGCGGAAACAAAGGCTGTTTAAAGGTGAAAATAAAATTCTCAGAAAACGTATGATGAACAGAAACAATGGATGCTGGGTAATCTGAATATTGAAGGATACCGTAACAAATTTTGACGTTTGAGGAAATGCACGTTCTTTTATAGCGACTCCAAAATATGAGTAGGTTCTGAATATAAAAGTTTTTTTTTAATTTTATATTTGTTACGCGATTTCTCGGCCAGTAGCTTTTGATTATTTTTTGAAAGATAGGTCATGATTCCAAGGTGACACCCATATTAATTTTATCATGATCCGACTAGTGGTATTAGGCGTCATTGAAGAAAGAGGTCATCAACATAAGTGGTTGATGAGATCCAAGATCGAAGAGCTAGGCAGAGGCCCAACCAAGACCGAAGAGCTAGGCAGAGGCACAACCAAGACCAAAGAGCTAGGCGAGGCACAACCAAGACACCCACTACTAGCCAAAAACACTAGGTCCCACAATGTGATAGGTGGCTAACCTACCGCCAACGGGCAGATACCAATCCCGGGCAACGTTATTTCTAAGAGAAAAATGAAAATAAACTTTTTTGACAGAAAATTCTAACTACACATTTTTTTTTGTTGCCCGACCCTGGGATCGAACTTCCGACCTCAAGAATTCGAGTTCGAGCCGGACCTGTAGACCACAGAGGCAAGTACAACAGATATGAAATGACGCATTATTAAGTATAACTTAAAAACTGTTAACAGGGTGTTTAAAAATTGATGTAGGACGATTCCTGAATCATTTACTACCTTACGTAAAATAATTATAAAATCAAAACGCCGTACCTTAAAAAATAGTCAGTTTTCGATTAATTATTAGACGGCCGTTTCACATCTCACTTTGGTCATATAAAAAAATAAAAATAGGGGCAGAAATCAACACCTTAAATCACTGCCCCGAGATTATATGGAACGTTTTCGTAACGTTCAGGGAAACGATCAACTTTACGACCATTTTACGACGCGACGTTCGAATTTACGTTCATTCTGTGTCGCGCTATTTGGGTGGTCGTCGCGGTTAGCCATTTTACGATTGCATAATATGCAATCTATATAGATATGTCTCAGCTTTCCTGACTTCGAATATTGTGTGGTCAAGATTCGAGATCCTCAAATGTTTTTTATTTGTTACAGTAGATACTATGTATATTATGCGTTTCGGCTTAATTCATCAAACTTCGGAAATCCAAATGTATTTAAAATATATCAATAAAGAGTTGTTATTACCCATAATTAATTATTTCGCTTAAATTAGATTAGATGAGCCAATTTAAAAATAAAAGCATAAAGTGTAAAGCGGAAATGCATAATTTAAATAGCAGTACTATACTTTAGGAT
Source organism: Calephelis nemesis (assembly GCA_002245505.1). Classification (NCBI taxonomy): domain Eukaryota; kingdom Metazoa; phylum Arthropoda; class Insecta; order Lepidoptera; family Riodinidae; genus Calephelis; species Calephelis nemesis. The sequence goes on from NJDD01000480.1 coordinate 17,087, forward strand.
TTTTTTAAATTAGATTTTGTTTATTTCTCATATTTGAAATCGTGCGATTAAAAAAAACATTTGCATTTTTACAAACCCATCTATTATTATTTTATTTAAATATTTAAATAAAAAATGTTTTATTGTATCAAATGTGCTAAAGCTTAATAATTGTGACCCCAATCTCAACATATTGACATAATATTGTCTGAATGCAATTAACATAATAAGGTCAATAAAGGTTTTATATGTCTAGTAAGGTAAGTAGGATTAATTAATAGTTAAAACCGTTCGTCCGCTCTTGATCTAATTTAAAGGAAACTACAAGAGACAAATTTTCTAATAAATAATACCAATATTTGTTTTTCCTATTTAAATGTTATTGCATTTTTACACTCCGGAATCGGCAGACTGGAACCTTGTTTTGTACGAGTAGCTCTGCAATCTAATTAAAACGTGTGATTTTAAACCAAGATTTTATGCACATTACCTATATATTATTTGTATCCTTCAATACACCACCTACTACTGGATTATTAGACAAAAAATCAGTAAACCCGATACATAAAACAATTGCTTTTTTATCAATGGTTAAATCTTAAGAATTCGCTATTAATGTGTTCAAGGGTGCCTCAAATTACGTATCCGATTCTAATTTTCAAATCGAATTTTTTTTTATTTGAAAATTTGTCGTTAGGTATGATTCTATTGAAATTAGATCAAGAGCTGACGAATGGTTTTAAATTGTTTATTATAAACATTTATTTACTTTTAACTGTATTAATGATGTTCTTATTTAAATAATTTACAAGGAAATCGATGCGGGTTTTTGTAACTTTACTTCTCTATGTTGTTTATTATTTTCTTAAAACATGGACGCAAATAGAAAACAAATACAATTTAAAGCATTTGTAATTACTATGTGAATATTGACATTTTGACCGCCACACATGTCGAGGATTTTTCGTATACGACTAATACCACTATACTTCGGCTCGGGTTCGACTCCCAACAGAGACAGGCACTTATGAGTTTGGTGTTGGTCTATATTTCTAGTTATAGGCGTTAAGAAGTTTATAACCGTAGGTATATTGATATAGTTACTATATATTTTTGTATATTCGATTTCCCAAAGTCTACAAAGATTCAGGCGGCGAGCTTTTTGATGCCATCATTGAAAAAAACAGTAATAAATACACATTTTGTACATCATCATTCATCATAAGTTTGTTTGTATTTTTTTCATCAATAACTGTTCTAAACTTTATTATTTCTTATTCTTTGATAATCTTATACTAGTCCTTAGACTAGCGTCCATAATACAAATCTGTCTAGTTACCCGGTGTTGACGTTGATCACATGAGGTCCTGCGTTTAATTCCAGGGTCATAGAATTCGAAATGTGTTTTTATTTTAATTTCTAATAGAGCCAATGTTGCCCGGGATTGGATAAGCGCTCGGCTGGTGAAGGTTTGCCACTTATCAAATTGTGAGAAAGAGTAAAAAGTGGTACTTTTCTTAATCGTGAGTATCATGGTAACGCAATAGCATAAACTTAATATTTAAATGTAAAAAAATATGCTTTGAACGTTTCGACATAAAAATATATTTTAATTCTCTTAAGTTCTAGTTCAAAGTTTCTTATTACACAATTCCTAAAGAGAGTGTGAGTAATCCTCATAAATCTTTACAGCATTACTGTAATACATCATCGATGAAAGTTAAAAAAACGAAATAAGAGCAGATAAAAAATAATCCCCAAACATGTCACTATTGTCTACGTAGCATAAAAGACATTAAGGAGATAAGGTGTCTAAATATTGTCGAGTCACATAGTCGGAGAGCTTGCGGTAAACTTTTATCAATTTACATAAAAATTTTAAAACAAAATAAAAAAAAACATCAAGAGGTTTTTTTTTCAAAACGAAATACTTCCCTTGGTTAATTCTTAAAACTTTTTATGATTTATAGGGACGTGTACTATTGTTAAAAAACGTACGAAATAACCCTAAACTATCAGGATTTATAATATGAACTACTAAATAATTATGAAATATTGTTAATTTTTTCAGTTAATTGTTTTTTGTCGTCTTTGCTAATAAATTAGATAGGTTTTACATGTAAATACATCTAAAACTACCATATAACTCTTATTCAATTAACTATTCCTAAAATTATAACTTAACGGGACAGAAGTATGTCCATCTAAATTTTGGTGTCATTTACATAAGAAGAATCATTTTCATATTAGAAAACGAATCACACTTATGCTTTTTAAAGGCAGACAGTATATAAATAGGACATAAACGAGACCCTTACGAAAAAGTAGAAATTCAATTGGTAGCTAGCTTTCAATCAGAATTAGTATAAATTTAGAATTTTTACTAATTCATTTGTTACAAAAAAAATAACAAAAAAATAATAAACTGAATACATTTTTTTTAAGCATAGTTGATTACGTTCGCTGTCTCTTAGTCTAATTGTAAATATGTTTTGTCTAACGACTTCGACCGTATCGAGTTTTGGACATCTCAAAACCAATAAATATTGATTTTAATGTACTTGCAAGTAGGTTAGTGGTTGAACCTTATCTTGTATTCCTTTTCGACCATTGTAACAACATACTAAAAGGCATTTTCATCTGTGTAGATAAGAATGCATAAAAATATGTAAGTATTGAAAAAAGTACAAGCTAGCTTTACCTAAACAAAAATAATAAATATTAGTGTATCTAGCGCACATAGTTTTACATTTGAAAAAATAAGTAATCTTCACTCCCATGGGGAAGCACATAGCCACAGGTACATACTTACGGCCAGTTTTCAAAACTGAATGTTAGGTCAACATTGTAATAGGTGACTAACCTAACCTATCGTCAACCGGGCGCTGTCCTTGGCAACATTGTTTCTGTTAGAAAAGAACAATTGTCTTCAAGCCCGTATCCCCAAAGACGTTGACAGATGTACAACCAGGATACAATAAGTCCCAGGATATAATAGGTGGCAACTGGCAAACCTATCATCAACCCAGCACCTATCCAATCCCGAGCGACGTTGATTTTATTAGAGAATTGAAAATACAAATTTTCTTTTTTGCTGCCCGACCCAGAGCTAGAAATTGATTGCCAATCGGGCACAAATCCAATTATTATTAGTAAAAAAAAATATATGGTATCACCAAACCCGGTAATCGAACCTGAGACAACATGTAGCCATACCTACTGCTATACTACATAGGCGAATTGAACAAGAATTAAGTCACCTCATTTAAACAAGGTCTACATTACTCCAAGGTTCAGCCTAGTATTAAGTCTTTATGACAATTGAATATGTCAACATAACTTTACTCCTACTTTAGTCTATATTTATTAATAAGACGAGATGTTTTAAGAATATCTTAAAATATTTCTAAAAGTAAAGTTCAAAACTAAAGGCGATCGGTTTTAGGCTATTATCTAGGTTTGGTTCCAAGGAAATAAAAACAGTTTAACTTTCCTTCCATTATAGCCCTTTCATTATTATTTCAATATATCATTATCTTTCTCTTCTTTGAGGGGTTGATTTTGAAAAAAAAATAGTTTGTCTAACTCGGATTTTCAGATATTTTTCAGATCTTCAAATTTCATGAAAATCGATTAAGCGGTTTAGGGGTAAAAATTCAACAGACAGACTTAAACTTTCGCACTTATAACAATATAGTAGGGATTGTAGAATTAGAAAATTTATTGTAAATGTTGCGCTCTGGAATTATGACATCTTTGATTTCAAATAACTTACGACGTTTGCATGAGCTTGATCGCTAGTTTTAGCTAAAATGAATGAATGTTGGTCCATAAGCCTTGTATAAATTTGCGTTCGATTTTTTACGAAACGGAAGTCAGTACAAAACTCCGAATGTGTGTCGGGCCTTACCCTATACAACACAAAAATGTGTCACAAGCAATTAAGTAAGTTAAGAATTCAAAATGAGCTTTTTAACATGCAGCGTGTGTACATGTCGAATTATTGTCTACGCGTGAGACTAATCGGGGATCAGAACAGAGAAAACAATAGAAACTCCTCGTTAATGTAATAGTCGTACAGCAGTTTTTTTCCTCTAATTGTCGATATTCCATTCTGGGGAAAGAGCAAATTTATTTATTCTTTAAAAATATGGAGAGATAATGTGTCCCAACTCTCCCTTTATTTTTATGTATGTGTATCTAATTCTTAGTCAGTTTTGACTTTAGAAATTAATATTATTTGAAAGAGTATACTTAGGAGGTGGTCTCACTGCTACCAAGTCTAGATATGTTGACGGAATCCCTGGAAAATCGGGGAAAGTCAGTTTGTGTGTACCTAGATGGTTTACGTATTGAAATCAAAATCGATTTTTTTATTAAGTAGACTTGGTCAACGAGGCGCTCATTAAATATAAATGTATGTAAAATTATATTTGACATTCCAATCAGAATTTTAGTTATTTATGTTCACCGAAAGAAAATAATAATGATCAACTTCAATTATTTAACACTTCCTTGCACACACTTATAATAATAAAATCATGAAAATACAAAGTTAAAAACGCGAGATTACATTTGAGAAGAGATCGTTTACAGCTATTTCGATCGTTTAAGCGTCAACTTCTCAGTGTGAGGCCGCGATTTCGATCCGGTGGTAATTTAAAAAATGTCGACGCGCACAAACACCACTTTTATGGTTCATGTGAATAAAGATTTAAAAAAAACTGCTACTCCATGGTTTTTTTAGTCTAAACTCCAAACTACATTGTACTATGTTACCAAAGGTCGCGCATTACGCATCTTGTTTATTCATGTGTTAAGTTCGTACGCAAATATATAGCTACGTATACCGAGGTCACATTATCTTAACGATATTTAAGAATTCGAGACTAATAAATCAAGATAACATTGTCGATAAAAACAAATATCGAGTTCCAGTAAGGGATAATTGTCTGAAAATAATGCAAAATAAAAAAACTGACAGGTTTCCGTTTGTCTTCCTCATGAAGTTAGGTATATTACAATTACTGAATGTTACACTGCTAACAATGTAGTTTCCAAATATTGCTCACTCTTTCTAACTTACCGGCCTCTCATTCAGAGTCTTATGATATCAATGAACAAAGTCAAAATGAAAGAGACGCCGGGAATTTAGAAAGAGTCAGCAATATTTGGAATTTCATCAGGTCTTTATTATGAGTGTGACCTCTAGTAAAATTAATTGTCTTCCTTCTGGACCCACATATTCAATTACGACAAATTTTTAATGAATAACCTATCTACAGATAAAGATAGGCCGTGGGCAGTTTTGTTGCTAAGATATTTAATACTATTAACCTGGCAACTGATCTGAAATAGCACAATCTCTTATCTTAGATATGTTACTAATATTGGAGGTTAGACATCCATTACATAGTATGTATTGCTGTCTGTTTTTCCACAGTCACTGCTGACTTATGGATAACTGTAAAAAGGTAATTGATGTTTGCAATTTGCATGAAGAAGATATCATTATAGCCATTCAAACGTTATTCATAACTAATGGAATAGACCAATGACTGTATGTCTGTGTGTAAATGGACGTTTTATAATTCTACTATATTTGTTATTACATTATTTTTCCTCGCTTTTCGGTGTAAATTCAAAATCACAGATTTCGATTCAGAGACCATTCTAGATGTAGTGATTTTTTTAATATGCCGGTAAAAACGATAATAACATTTCCGCAAACCTCTTTAAGTACAATGCAACTTCGTCAACACTTTTATTTTTAACAATAAAAATTAACAATAAATGATGTAAACCGCCACCCTTATACCAATTTAGGAAGCCGTGGGTTAGTAATAACTTAAAAATATGAAACGTGTATTTTTTCCATAAATCATAATGGCACGTGATGAATTCTAATTAATTACAATAATTGCTTTAAATTAAAAAAAACTCCGTTATCGAAATATGAATATTATATAAAATATGGGAATAAAATTCCCAAAGATTTTTTTAAAATTGATTCCCAAAGAAGTCATTTTAAAGAAGAGAGAACACAAGTATTTTTCTATACAAAAATAGCATAGAAAGACGAAAGTTTTTTATAAGACCCATACATAAATACAAGAACATATTATGTTCTTGTATTAAGAAATATTAAGATTTTTTGTCATGGTACAAGAGAATGCATGGGCAACCGTGGCCCATATACACCATAGATGTTAAAGGTGCATTGTTATGATGTTAAGCCAATTGTGCAAGTCTTTTGACTGCCCTACCCACTGAGACGATACATAATGACACTTTGGTGGTAAGAATAGGTAAGGCGGTGGGTCCCAAATCCCAGCGGTCTTCTTTGTTAAACCTATGCTCACCTTTTGCAATCCCAGTCAGATGACAGACAGTCGATTCTCAAGAAAAAAAACCCGATCGAAACACGGAATAAATACAATATTTCCACAGAAAAATACACGTTTCAAGGACACTTATTTTTGTAATAAGTAAAAAATTAAATAGTACTTACCGTGTAGTGGCAAAATCTCAACTTGTATATTATTATTTCCAAAATTTATATTCAATATAATATTCCGAATTTGATGATGACGACGATTGAAAATGTATTATTTTTACTACATCTCAGTAAAATAACTTTTGGCCTTCACTGAATGAAGGTTTTGTCATTACGCACAATAATACTTTCAATAATCAATAAAATAAGATTACTGACTATTAACTCGATTTTAGCCAGTTTAAAGTTAACTTAGATTTTCATGCGTTTACCTAGATGACATTTCGCGAGCACACAAAGAAAAATCTAGTTAAATTATACAAAATACATTTTAAAAACAAAACGTTAATTTTAAACAATCTGTGCAAAAAGCCTGAAAATGAAAAATTATATTTTCGAAAAAAAAAAGTTGAATACGACTACCTAAACGCTTTTATTATAACGCCTGTCATATTGATACCTACTCCAAAACATACATATCTGTAGTTTATAAACATAGTACAACATTATTTTAAAGGCGCGAAATTATAAACCCTAAACATACAAAAATAAAAAATATATTTTGTTTATTCAGCTCTTATCCATTGCATTAAGTTTTTAAGCTTGATATTACTTATTTCAAGACGCTAAAATACATGGCCTACTTTAAGCCGTTGAACGTTGAACGTACGTACATTGAATTTGTACAACCATAGAGATATTATGCATAGAGAATGGAAGCCAGGCATAAACTTGTCCATTGGAAGAAAAAGAATTTATTTTATGAGCGCGCGTAGTGAATATCATTTTTAGCGAGATGCTAGAAGCCTTTACTTAAAATTTTAACATATAAGACGAAATTGGAGTTTAAAAATAGAATACAAAATTATATAATGTTTAAAGTAAGCTTGAGACAATAAAATGACAACGTCGTGAAATGTGTGAAAAAAACTTTTCTTTTCGACGATTCGAAGTAAGACAAAGTAGATAAGAAATTATAACATTTTAAACGTTTTTTTCTTTTTCATAAAAAAAAGGCATAACCATTTTGGAGGTGTGCTAAAAATATTTTTAAATAAAATCGCACCATAAACATTTCTTTGCTTATTACTATGCGTGATTAAATAAAAAGACAAGTAAGGGAGTCTTACATTCTCTCTTTTATTATTTGCTGGAGACTCAACTTCACAGGCTTGTCTATGGCTCTCCTACTCTATGTATAACAACTCTGTGACTAACACATAAGTAACACCGCAAGGTACAACTTAAGTCTACGACTTACCAATTCTGCAACAATTTTCTTTTGTAACCGTTGGCACTCGTTGACGGGTTTCTTGAATGTTTTTGTACTCAACTGATTCTGAAAAAAAAAGAAAAAATTACTGGCAAAAAACAACAAATACCGCCCTGTTGGCCGAGAGGTTAACGTAAACGCATAACTCCACCGACCAATCGCAAGGTTAGGGTTAAATTCCCGACATTTATGTTGAGAACATTTTGTCTTTCATGAGTGTTTCTACGAACGAGTCGCAACTTATTTGTAATTACGTTTTTTTAGTTTCTAATTTTTCTGTAATTTCCCTTGTGTACAATAAAGTGTTAATAGTTAATTAATAATAACGTCTGTACTTCCGATCTGGGTGTTTATTAAAATTATTCTGGAATCTATTAAAAAAAAAAGAAGTATGTGACGGTTTGTTGGGAATGGTATCCACAGTTTTATCTATTTTGATCACCACAAAGTCTGTATTTACCACTGCCTTATTCCAGCTTGTATTTGTAAATAATGTGTATTTGTTGATACAGTAACATGTGTATTTGTTGATACGGTAACATGTGTATTTGTAGATACGGTAACATGTGTATTTGTAGATACGGATATGTATTTGAGGAGGCGTAACATCGCCTACACAGGTAAGTAAATGCACTATAAACGCCATTAGTACGTCAAACTAGTCTGTGTATATCACCAGCCAATGGATAGCGCACACTGTTTACGGACCGGAGCTAGTAGGGTCCGGGCGCATCGCATTTCAATTTGGTATTGGATCGTCGATCCGATCCAATACCAAAGAGCAGAGTAAAAAAAGAAGAGTGACAACTCTACTTTAAAATCTTTAAGTATGGAAAGTGACACCTCTGGTAGTTGTCGTGCAAAACTTTAGAGTTGAAATATTATTAGCCCTCTATTCACTTGTATAATATCGTTTTTAATCTCTTCTTTGGGGACTGTAGGCAGCATCGGCGACAACACGGGGTGTGCCAGGCCCGCCACAGTGTGCGTTGCTCCATACAAAATGTATAAAAGCTCATCTAGATCTAGGCAGATTTATTGCATGGCGATGCGCTCCGTTTCGGCCCGCCCAAATTTAATGTGCGCTTTCCTTAACCTCGGCGCCATTACTAGGTGGCAGAGATTTCCATAAGTCGCCCGGATTAGTATAAATGTACGTTTCTTAACGTTTCTAGTATATTATACTAATATTTGACGACATCGCATATTTCTAATTTACATTTTAAATTGTTTGTAATTCTGCGGAGCATCAACTACTCTTATCCCAGGAGACATTATTTTTATAAGAAAATTGAAAAAACACATTTTCTTTTTTTTGTTCCCAGGGTTTGAACCCGGATGTTCAAAAAGTCCAGTCTAACACTAGATTGCTAGATCACAGAAGGTAAGCAACATAATGAAGAGCTATAAAATACCTTATCTGATTTTGTACTGGTCGACTGTATCGCTTTGTTGATGTCTTTGAAAGAATGTATTGAAACATCCAGAGTTGACTGTTCCAATTTCTCTTCTTTCTTTTGGCTTTTCTTTGTTTCTGGTTGCTGGAAAAAAAATCATCATTTATGACTAGCTGTACCAGTGAACTTTGTACCGCTTTAACCGTGCCACATGTTTTTTTACACAGATAAAAGAACGAACAACAGAAGAACAACTGACAGATTAAGTTAATAAACAGACATTTATGAAAAATTTCAGCTGACAGTTTTTTTTTTAATTTTCTTATGTCCCACTAAAATTAAGAATTATTTTCTTTCATAAGTAAAGATTGAAGCAGTTTATATTGTAATGACTGAATTCTGTGCACATATTAAGTAAAATTATTTAATTTTGGTGCATTGTTATAAAATTTTATATACATACTAGCTGTCCCGGCGAACTTCGCACCGCCCGTTTAGTTTGTATGGGAAAAATTAAAATGTTATTACGTTTCCGAACAAACGATGCTCTTTTAATATATTCTATGGCTGTGAATGACATTGACATTACGCGCGTTTTATAAAATATGCAAATTAAATGTATATTTTTCAATATTTCTGAGAGATTTTCTTAATATTTTTTTCGTAAGAACCTTCTCCTAATTATAACAAATACACCAAAAAAAACTTAATGAAATCGGTCTAGCCATTCACGCGTGATGCCGTGACCAAGGAAAACGGGCTTTATTTTGATATATATAGATTATATATTAATCATATTAATATAACGTAATATAACAGATCATCTGTTTCTCCGCGAGCCACCTCGAAAGAGG
>NJDD01000480.1:27094-65607 GCA_002245505.1 Calephelis nemesis
TAACAAGTCATTAACAACAAGAAGACTGGTGGTAGAGTGGTACGTAGCAACTTGATTAGGTAGGGATCCGCCTTACTTATTCCTGTCGCTACGTTCCAGTCTCTAGAGTAGGGTAGCCTGTAGACTTGAGCAATGGGCCTAACATCCTGGAAAGTAGACAGCAAATATATATATAACATCTATTGTGTCAAACGTCACAATTTTCTCTTGTTTTCACCATCACGGGACCCGTATGTTAGATATGAGTGTTCTTATAAAAAAGGTGTAACTGCACAAGCAGTATATTCATAAAGAAATTAGTGCACTATGTGTTTCCAATATGAAAACACATCCAAATCTCACTAGAAGACCTTAGGCAAGGATGCTTTCACCATATACCCTGGCATGACTGAATGTGACGACATATAACATATTTAGATTAACTTAATAACTTGACATAAATCAACTAAATCTAATTAACTGCAGACTATGTCAAAAACTATTGCCTGGTCTGGGCTCCTTTGCACTGAGTAGACCATCTGCCTTCCTACCAGGCAGCTTGTAAAAGGAGAGCACAGGCATACCTTCACTAGCACTGTGAAATCTGACCAGGTGGTAGAGTTTCACAGCGACTCGCCCGAGTTGGCACCACGGCCTTACCTGTTCCTGCCGCGATAACGTCAGTGATTGCCGTTGACGAGTTTGGATTCAGAGAATAAAATAGATGGCAAAATATTTTTTTTCGAACCCCTAACATCTCGGTTGTTAAAAAACCCTGAGCTATTTTGGTGTCTTGGCGCGAATTTCTAACTATCAGGAAATCCATCGGCTTCTTTGCCTTCCAATATTATAAAAATATTGATGAATATTGTCATATCATCATCCAATAATCTAGAAAAAAATAAAACTTACGAAAGTATGATGAGAAAGATCATCTTCCCAATTGTTGATTTGGTCTGCAAGGGCAGCCAACCTTCCAAATTTCTTTTTGTTATCAGCCTTTGGTCGTGTGGGCTCCTTCTTTGAAGGTGGAGTGCCTGCCGTGAAGTCTTGTTCAGTACGATGAATTGGTGATGACAGGTTTGGTTTATCTGCAAAATAGAATGTATTCAATTTAGTTTTATGGTTTATGAGTGTATTTTTTCCCCATTATTTTCCCTGTTTTGGTGAAAGTTCTCTGTGTTGAATAGATCATCAGAGTACACAAACCTAGAGAGTTTGTCTCTGAAAGTGAATTAGCTCAAAAAGGCCACTGGCTACCTTTCTATTTCTGCTGCTATAATGAAAAATTTAAGCACTTTGTTGTCCAGTACGGGAGCAGGTCGACTTTAGCCCAAATTCAAGACAATAACCCATGTGTCATTGTTCCGGCTGTTTACTCGGAGCATAGGGTCAATGATATAAACCGCTTTTTATAGTTGATAAATATATTGATACATATAATGATAATTAATTAATTAATGAGCGCGCGACACGACCGATGCCGTTATGATAGCTTGCGTCACTGTCCTACATTACAGTTTTATAAACGTGGAAGCAAATTATGCTGATCTGCAAATTGTACGATGCTAACCCGTACATACTCCCCACGGGAGATGAAACACATGTGGTAAGGTTTATAAATTGAAAAATAGCGAGAAACATGATAGCAAATAATGCACAAAACAAAATGATAAATGTAAAGTAAATGGGTAGATACTTAATTAACAAAGTTGAAATATTTCAAAACTTAGTGTCCTCTATTTATTCTAAGAATTGATGTTTATTTGCCATGGGAGAAGTACACTGATCGCGTTTGGAAACATAGTGTTTCGGATCAGGGGCAAACACTAGGCTACCGGAAGGCTGTTTGTTATCACATCGCGCACTTTTATGCATATTATTTAGCTCGATTGCCACTTCACTAGACTGTTCATTGTCACCGGGATTGGGCGTGGCTTGGGGGGCAGGTGTCCGCCCTTGTTGCTGCTGATCGCTGACTCGACGCCTCCGCCTCCAGAAAAGAACAGCTGCCGTGATGATTGCAAGACCGATCAAAATGTAGCTGATGGCAAAATGATGCACGTCATGTGTAGGACATCTGGTAATTCATTCGCTTTCTCTTTGAGGTTCGATATTTGATCATGAATTGTGCATAATGTCTCATTTATTTGTGTCTCTAAATCTTCAGTCTCAGTGTCAATGAAAGCCAGTGATAAGTTTAATAAATTATTAATTTGATTGAGCTCTGGATTGACGATATCTATCTTGATATTTAAAGTATTGAAATTTCTTTTCTGCGGATATAATGTGAAATCCATCCCTTTAGCAACGCAGACGGGTCCAAAGTTGATCACACCGGCTCTGCTGAGTTGTACTGTTACGATTTGATCCATATATATTAGACGTAGTGTATATGTACTACAGCAGAAATAAAAATATATTGATGGTGCATTCAATTGTAGCCATTGGTTCTCGCAATTCGATTTCTTTATTTTGCAAAGACTGTTTTCTTGTAATTGACAAAATTTATCATCTGATTTCAATCGTTGAATTGGTTTATGAAATTCACATAAATAGACGTTGTTGTTTGGTTGACATGTACTTATTTCATGCAAGGAGATCGAAATGTATGATTCCCTGTTTAGATCGATGGTGATACATTCTGAAGTAGGTAACACTTGAACCATGATCTCCTTTATTTGATGAAGGATAGGTATAACTCTGTATAAATTATACGTATCTCTGCTGATTAGTGGAAATACAATCTCGAATATAAAATAATTATCCGTCATTCTTGCTTTTACCCGTAATAATTTGTAAATATCTCGAATGTTTTGATAATTATCGATAGGTAAAGTCGTATCTCTCGATAGTTGATTTGATATGACCTGCAGTTCCTTTCGAAATTGATCTGGTTTAACAAGGTGAATGCTGAATTGATTTTGATAAATGTCAGTCAAAGTATCCAAGAGGGTGCCTTGAATCGTTTTTAGATTTTGTAGCATAGAAACAGCTGAGATAGTGACTAGAGTGAAATCCTGCACAACGGTGATGTTATGTATTTCTTGTTGGATAGAACTTACGGCATTGTCTAACTTCAATACATGGAGATGTATCAATTTATGTTGTTTCGCAATAGTAGTTTCCGTTCTTATTAATAAGTTGTATTCTGCTTCGACAATACTCGTTTGATTCTTCCATAATTGAGCCATGTGTAGTTGATTGTTTCTTAATTTCTCAATATATTTCTCATACTTTTCCGCGAATCGTTGGTCAAGTACTCCAAAAGATCGCCGGCTAAGTATCCAATTGCATTGACAATACCTCGGCGCCGGCGCCGTCTAGCGTGCGCGGAGAAATGCTGATCTCGAAGTAGTTCGTTGTAATATTTTACTTCATTAAAGTCATGACGTAATTGTAGTAACGTCATATCACAATTAGTTTGTTGATTTATTTTGGCACAAATATTTTCTAAATAGTTCGACAATTTTATAAATGCTTGGTTTCCTTCCCAGTAAGGTTTCATGTCAAAATACGTAACCAAGGTCCACCTATCTCGAACAATTTGGAGTTTAGAAATAGGTTCGAGAAATAGTGTTTGGTTTGTAGGTAGATTAGTAATGTTGTAAGTACACGAGCCCATTTTTAATATGTTGAAAAATAATATTATTGATAATGCCAGTGTCGTAAAGTTTAGGTGTGATTGTTTCACCCGTTGACCTACATCTGATTTGACACCTTGACCTATAGGGTTGTCACCTACCCAGGATGGAATATTGTCTTCTTGAATGACAACCAGGTCTCCAACTTGCATGTTTGTCTTCTTTTCTAGCCATTTTGATCTTGCCAAAAGTTGTGTCAAGTACTCACTCTTCCAACGATTCCATATGTCTTGATTTATCTTGGAAACCATGTGCCACCTAGTTCTAGCATCATGATCAGTTTCGATTATGGTCAGACCCGATCTGCCAGTTAGAAAGTGGGCAGGTGTGAGGAAGTCTAAATCATCAGGGTCTTCTGATAGGGCGCACAAAGGTCTGGTGTTAAGACACGCCTCAATGCGTGCTAGCAGAGTTGACCACTCCTCGAAAGTCATCTTCTGGTCTCCTACGACACGCTTGATGTGATGTTTCAAACTGCGTACGGCCCGTTCCCACAATCCGCCTGCACTTGGCCAGGAGGCGGCGTTGTAGTGCCATTGCATTTTCGTAACTGTTTCTTGACAGCCCTATATCCTCCTATTATCCAATATTTGCAACGTAGGTTTGATAACGTCATTCGAGGTCCTCCGTGGAATGTTAACATGTGTGCTTGATTTATGAGTAAAATAGTAAGTTGACTTACATAGGGGGTTATAATCGGATGTTTCATATCGGATGCAATATGAGCATTTCGAAGACGGCCACCTACACGTAGAATTTCCTCTTCATCGATGAAAGGATTTAAATTCTTGATTTTGCTATTTGAAGGCAGGTTACTAGAATTTTTTAATTTGAACATCTTCCGAGAACACAATGTGTTGTGTGTACTTGATAATCATATGTTTAGCTCTATTTAACTCATGTTACGTGGGATATGACGGGCGCTCAGCTTTCTTTGTAGGTATACGAAGTATCCAACCGAGTATACGTACCAACTTATTGAATGAGTTGTATTTATTAAATAAGTATTGTATGATTTCATTAAGTATGTTTTGTTTTTGAATAATATGAACTTGCTTTGTTTGTTTGATTTCTAGATTAGTTGTATATGTAGGATTTTGTTCTTGATTTATGAACGTTGGTAGCCAGCTAGGGCCCTCCCACCACAGTTTATGTTCCTTTAATTGTAAAACATTTAGTCCACGGCTAGCGCAGTCCGCCACGATTTTGCAGGAATAATACTTGTTATTGATCTGACTCTATTTGCGACAAATTGTTTCCAACGCCCGGGGTCTCCTTGGAGCCACCCGAGGACTGCCGTCGAGTCGATCAAGCCGTAGACTACAAGCTGGTGCTCTCTATAGCTTTGTCTTATTTTATCGACTAATTTTGATAATAAAAGAGCTCCTGATAACTCTAATCTAGGCATTGATATTGACTTATTAGCTGGATCTAAACGTGTTTTTGCTGCTACTAGTGACACCTTGTTGTTGATCTTACAGTATACGACCGCAGCGAATGCTTTTTGAGAGGCATCGCAAAATGCGTGGATCTCGATCTTATCTGTCTCTCCGATGCGCAACCATCTTTTTATTTCATTGTTCTCTATTTCTTGCAGTTCGAATCTGAAATTCATCCAATACTTGTTTATTTCTCCAGGTAAATGATCATCCCATTCGAGTTGTGACAACCAGATGTTTTGAAATAATATTTTCATGGAAGTTGTAATTGGAGCGATCCAACCGAGCGGGTCGAAGAACTTTGATATGTCAGATAAGACAGACCGTTTTGTGGGTATTTTATTTGATATTTCGATCTTAGACTTGAATGAGAACACGTCTTTCTGTGGATTCCAGCATAGTCATAGAGTCTTTGTCGACTCAGCTTGTTTAAATTGATATATTTGTGGAATGCACTGTTCTTTCTCGAGATCTGATAGTAAAATAGGTTCGTTTGAAGCCCATTTTCTCAAATTGAACCCGCCGGAGCTTAAGAGCTTTATCAAATCCGATTTTAATTTCATATCACCATCAATTGAATGACTTCCTCTGCAGTAGTCATCCATGTAGAAGCATTCTTCTAATACTTTTGCAGCCACAGGGTACCTGTGTTTTTCGTCTGCAGCAAGCTTTTTGAGTGTCATTAAAGCTAAGAATAGAGCAGCTTTTGTTCCATATGTGACTGTTGTGAGTTGATAAGTCTTGATCGGTTCGTTATCAGACATTCTCCATAGGACCTTCTGATATTTTTGATCATCAAGATGGATATTCATTTGTCGAAACATCATTTCTATGTCACTGGTAAAAGCA
The DNA here is from genome assembly GCA_002245505.1 of Calephelis nemesis. NCBI lineage: Eukaryota > Metazoa > Arthropoda > Insecta > Lepidoptera > Riodinidae > Calephelis > Calephelis nemesis. The sequence continues at coordinate 33,006 of NJDD01000480.1, forward strand.
TATTGATGAAGTATCCACTTCAAAATGAGAGTTTGAAGATCTTGCTGTAGGTTCGGTCCCTTGAACATGACATCATTCAAGCTTACACCGGTGCTAGTTTTCGCCGATGCATTAAATACAGCACGTAACTTGGTAGTCACAGCTTCTTGTCTCATGACGGCATGGTGAGGTATGATATATTCAGATGATGAATTAGAAATTGATGGAATCATGTGACCAAGATCTTGATATTGAGACATGAATGATTTGTAGTCTGACGCGAACTGTTCATGTTTAGAAAATTTTCTCTCCAGACTACGAAATTGCGCTAGAGCTAACGGTCTAGAAGTACCCAACCTTTCTTCGTGATCTGGTTTAAGAGGAAGTCTAACCTCATATTTACCACTGTCGAGTTTCTTTGTCGTTGATAAATATAGCTCTACACATGCTTGATCCTCGGAGGACAACTCTGATTGTTCGTGAATATCCTCTTGAATATTAGAAGGTCATCTGTATCTAGAACGACGTTACAGCGATAAGTCTTAACGTTTCCGCACAAAATCCAACCGAGCCTTGTCTGTTAAGCTATCGGTTGATTGGGCGCGGCTCTAATGAAACCTTCCAAAATTATGGTCGGGTAAATGTCGGCGCCTAAAAGAAGATCTACCTTACGGCTAACATTGAATTCTGGATCTGCTAACCGTATGTTGTCTAAAAATTCCCAAGAAGGTTTTTGGAAAGAATAATTAGGCAAATTTTTGATTAAAGTTCTCATAATGACGACGTCAGTATTGAATTCAAAATCGCTATGAAGTGATTTGCAAGTAATGTTAGTCATGCCTTTGCTAATGTTTTCTCTCGCTCCAACACCTGATATAACACCTCTATTTCTCATTCTGGGTAAGGCTAACAACTGTGCAACGCTCTCAGTTATGATCGATGTCTGTGACCCTTGATCTACTAAGGCTCGTAACACATGGTAGGATCCATCCGAACATTTGACTTTTACTAGTGCTGTAGCTAAGATAATTTCGCCTAAATTATCCTGAGACACGTGAGATGCTTGATAATTTTCACCTTGATAGTTTCGACTCTTATCGCTTGTACTTGAGTCCGACCCTGTTTGGTTTTGCAATAGTGTGGAATTTGCAAAATGAAGCAATGTGTTATGATTTCCATTGCATTCGCGGCACTTCGATGTCGAAATACAATTTTTGTCAAAATGATTGTATAGACAATTTTTGCAGAGTTTTAATTTCGCAACCAATTTTTGTCGTGCGTCAACTGACATGCCAATGAACTTTTTGCAGTGGAAAATTTGGTGAAATCCATTGTTACAAATAACATATTTTTGTCGGAATGTTTGATTTTGCGTATGATATGTCGATTGTTTCGACAAAACATGTTTTTAATTGATGATTGATCTTTATTGGAAGTTTGCTTCTGAGAACTGTTGGATGTTTCCAACTTCTTGCGTGAGGACTCCAACTGTGTAAACTTGCTTTCTAGAAAATCTAAAAATTGTTTCATATTAGGCACTTCCCTCGGATTTTTTAGCGATGCGACGTAATCATCGTAGGTATCTGAATCTAGCTTCTCTGATAATAGACAATCATCGGTCCCCAGCTAGTTGTATCGATGCCCAAATTCTTGATAGAGTGCAAACATTCTAAAGTAGTGTCGTGCATTCTTTTGATATTACCGAATGATTTTGGTTGAATATTAGGCAAACTCTGAATAAGTCTTGTGAGTGATAGAAAAATCAATCTTTTGTTGTCAAATCTGTGGTTAAGGATCTCCCAACAGGTTTCGTAATTATCTGAACTAATTTTCAAATGTTGAATCAGCCTTTCGGCTTCTCCCTTTACCTTTCCTTTAAGGAACTGCATTTTCTGAGCGGGTGATAGCGACGGATTGTTGTGAATACATTCATAGAATAGATCACGGAAAGTTATAAATTGGTGATATTAACCGTGAAAGTATGGTATCTCCATCTGCGGTGTCGATTGTTCTCGATGTGTAATTGATTCCATTTTGTTATTAATATTTTTAAGTTGTTGTAGATAGCTTCTTGTTTCGAAAAAGCTTCTTCATACTGCTTGTTTGTACCATTAAGTTCACTGTCGAGCTCCCAGTGTAGTCTATCAATCGCGGTCCATCTTGTCTGTAAGTTTTGTAAGGCATCTTGGAATGCCCACTTACGGTTAAGATCTTGTAATTTTATACCTGCGACTGTACGCTGAAATGCACGAAAGTTACTAGTTTGTTTTCTTTTCATCTAACATTTCATCTAAGGCGCTGTTAGTACCTCTTGATGCAGTAGAAGTACGAGCTTGATCAACACCAAATGATGCAGCTGAAAATTGGTTAGTAAGAGTACCTGGCGGTGCTTGGGAGTTTCCACAGGACGATCGCTTGGAATATTGTCCTCGTTTGGAAAATTAAAAATGCTTTATTTAGCCGCCGATGTAGCCGGGCTCTGGGAGCCGGCCTCATACCTATATTGTTCTATCAATGCTTTAACCTTTTCAAATGATTGCAACGTATGTTCATACTGTTTAGTAGTAAAGTAAGAATGAGACTGATCAACATTATCGCACAACTTATCATGATTATTTTGATACTCGTTCCAATACGATTCCAAAATCTTTATTTTGCACTTGAGAGCAGTGGAGGTCTTGCGATCGGCTCCATCCTTTTTAAAATTAATACCAAGCTTGATAATCGCTTCAGTAATTTGTGCCTGGTTTGCAAGACACTGATCCATCTTATATGAAATTTGGAAACAAGTAAAGAAAATGGAAAGATCTTACTTGAGTTTCTGCACGTGATGATGTGGCGAAGAGCGAGTTATGACCTCAAACATGTACTGGTAAAATCCTTTGTCACGTACTCACGGCTTTCACACACTCAATTTTGATCAATTCTGTTTGATTTTTGGAATAAATTCCTTGATATTTATTTAGTGGACTGTATAGCTTGCACTGATTCACTGTCTCACACGAACAAGTTCGCTTGATAGTCACGAAATGTCCACGTGGTCCAGATTAAAACGGCGATTTAAGGACCTATATGCAAGCTCGAAGGACCAATATGTTCCGGCTGTTTACTCGGAGCATAGGGTCAATGATATAAACCTCTTTTTATAGTTGATAAATATACTGATACATATAATGATAATTTATTAATTAATGAGCGCGCGACACGACCGATGCCGTTATGATAGCTTGCGTCACTGTCCTACATTACAGTTTTATAAAAATGGAAGCAAATTATGCTGATCTGCAAATTGTACGATGCTAACCCGTACAGTCATATTGAGTTTGATTCCTGAAGATGGCAGACATTTGTGAAATAAACATTTAGATATCTGTATTTCTGGGCCTAAAAGTTAAATAAATTTATTTTAGTATTAGTAGTAAATTTGACTAATAACCATAACGCAAGCACATGGTTTGGTGACTTTGAGTTAGTTTCAATTTGTGTAATATGACTATAGTTATTATTACTAGTTTAATATTATTACTGTATGTATAAGCACCTTCAGATCCAGAGAGCCATTTGCTTATTGACTGTCTTATCCCATAAAAAAATGTTTGATAATTTAAAAGTAATGATCAACACAAAAATCAGCTGTTTGGTATCTGACACATTTTATAACATCACTCTTGTCATTAAAGTGATCTCCGATCTAATAATTTACCAATTTTTTTCAATTCAAACGATAAAAAAAAACCTATGAATGACTATTGTCTCGTACCAACAGAGCCACCTTATATTATAAAAATTAAAAAAATATACTAACCAGAATATAAATTCCCAAGCCTGTCCAGTCTTGACTTAAAATTATGACGGAGAGCAGACTTCTCTGTCTTTTCTTCCATGTCAATTACATTCGTCTCTAGTGCATTAGAAGTGTCATCTGAAAAAATGAAATATCAAATCAGTATCTCCCTAGTTTGATATAAAAAGTTTTTCTAAAGTTCACAACTATTCATAAACACTTAAAGCACCTCTTTTTAAAATGGTATGAATAACTCATGGAAGTCTGACTTATAACATAGCCCTATAATATATTAATACTTAAAAGTAAAAGATGTCTTATTTAATGTATTTAAGCACAATGGTCATAATAATAATGTTAACTGAAAATTAATTTTACCACTATCTTTCAATAAAAAAATGTACAGAAGTGAAAATTCCAAAATGTATAATTAAAAACTAAAGTTTGTGTGTCATTTCAGTGTAATATTTTATTTTCACATTTAAACACTTTTCACTTTAAAAATAACACACTAAATACAGAAAACACTACAAACCACATCCATGATCATAACAAACTAAGTTTTGTGTAAACAATTGAGAAGGAACATTCAATTCCATAGAAACCCTTTAAAATAATGTTGACTCAATAAATATCATTTAGTAATGAGTTAATAAGTAGAAGTTTATCTCTGACTAACACACAAATTCATTCAACAGGAAAGTCGAGCTTCTTCCTTTAATGTTTAAATGTAAGCTTTGCCTTTGTGTTGATAAAACATAAAATTTTATGTTTATAATTGTGGTTTACGTTTTATATGATAAATAAAATTAACATAAAAACAATACTGCACTATTGCTTATACTGCACATTAAGTGACAAGTCATCGACACTTTGTACGATCAATTACAAAATTGAGCAATTAAAACAAATTACTTAGAAAAAAATCAACATAGATTTTTGTATCTGATAGTATGTAATTTTAAAGTGATAACAAAAGTACTCTTTTTCTTGATAGTGTCAATAACGCTAAAGTAGACTTTTCTCTATTAATAAATAAAAATTTATGAATTTTAGTTGAGTTCAGAAACAAAAATATATATTTTTAATAAAAATAGAGGTGAATGAAAATTTCCATTAATAAATTTAACAAAATTGCAAGATATGTACATTTGTACAAGGTTTATATCAAAATACACTTAACAATTGAAAAAAAAATCAATCAGGAGCAGGACATGCCTAGTCATTACAGGTGCAATAATGGTTTGTTTGGAAGATTATTAATTAAAACCTAGATGTGCTTGCAACAAATTTAAAACACAGAGATGAAAAAAGTAAAAATAGAAATACTGAAATATGCCACCACAAAAATAATAATAGTTTCTGCCCTAAAATCAAACTTTTAACAGATCAACAGATCAAATATTTTTTATTAACTGGCCTACTAACATCCCAGTCTCAAACTGATATATTATTATTAAACCCTTATCATCATCAGCACACTGATTTAAAAAATGTCTCGGAAACTATCACATTTGTATTAAAAGGCACTGAAAATGAATGAAGTTAGACAAGTTGGCAAGGAAGGTAACAATTGAGACTATACTCTCTATCTACCACAAGTACATGTATTGACAGAAATAGTTAATAGAAAGTTAGGTAAGAAGTAAGTGAATAAAGGAAACTCTGATTTTAATTTAGATAAGAAAAATGTCAGTCTCAGTCAGGAAGGAATCATTAAAAACTTAGCTGTATATAGAAATATATTTTTTGTCTTTAGAAAATTGGGCTGCCGGCCTTTTACTGATGTATGTATTATAAAAAAAGTAATACAAAAATACTCATCTCACCTTCAATCTCCTTAATTATAACATTACTCCCGCTATCTAAACAAGGATCATAAACAATGCTGATAGGAGCATCTCTCTCTTCCACTTGAACTTCTATTTGTATGTCATTTCTATGTGAAATATTTATTTCAACTGATACATCTGAGTTTCTACGAGTAATGCTGTTTCTTTTGGGACTCTTGAACTCTCTTTTTGTAACAACAACATCATTTCTAGGCTTTTTCTGGGCTGATACAACTTGTTTTGATTCAATAGACTTCCTTCCTTGCGATTCGGTTTTAGTACATTCAGTTTGTTTTCTTGGTGAAGACAAAGATTCTCTCGAGGTTTTAATGGGTGACTTGATAGGTGACGCTTGGGTTTTTAAAATGTTTTCAGCCAAAGGTTTCCGTTTAGGCACAACTTGACCAGAATTCGCCAATTTCTGATCTATTTTCTCTTGTCTGGCTCTCGCCCTTTCTAACATTCGCTGTAACAAAGATTAAAAACTTACTTACTCCAAATCACTGTAAAATTGTGTTAGAAACACACAAATCAATTTATAAACCAAATCCAGACCTACCTGAGTAAAGGGATCCATTCCAAATTATGTAAACAAGATAATGCACTTAAAACTAACAGTCACTATTTATCATAGTGTAATGGTTACTTTGTAACAAAATATTTGTATTTAAACTACTAAATTGTTTTTGTGAACTTCGCCTTGAAAATTGGATTGTTTTTTGCCCGTTGAAGTTTGACATAAACCGAAATTTTTGAATTCAAAGATTTCAAACACAGACCAATTAGAGTACTACGTAACCACAGACAATAAGATATTGTCTCTGCGTAGAATAATAATATTTCCTACACTCCTAGCGGAGTGGCTGTCAGATTAACCACAGCTTATATTTTAAATATAAATATTATCTAAATTACAAATCACATATGGTATTTTTGAGGCTCGACATTTTGTATCATTAACTGAAATATTAAACAAAATCAGACTCAAAATATACAAATCCTAGCACTTTTCATGTGCCAAAAAAAGGTCAATCACCTCCCGCGACGTACACGAACAGCTGTTTTTCTAATATTTTAAATACCTATTTTTTTTAATTGACTTATTTTTATTTATGAATATTTTTTATTATTTTTTACGTTTTATGCACCTATTCAGTGTCGCTAGCTGAAATGTCGTTAACTAATTTGAGAAAACCTTGCATAGTATTAGGGTTAAACTCAATATTTTAAATACCTATCATAAATCGTCATAAAAGTTTAATATATTTGTAAGTGGTAGGATTGTATGTTTTGTACATTCTAAATCTATGGGTAGGATGCATCCGTGTTGTGAACATGATTTCACACATTAAATATAGTCTTACAGCATAATAAAATAAATTTAGGCGATAATTTTTCAGAGAACTCACGGAGCGATTTTTAACCGTACCAGCGGCGGTCGCGGTTATGCGATTTTATTTAAAAACTCATAAGACCGATAATTTTTGTGGTCTTGTAGCCGCCGCGGTTGAAATAATCGCCCACAAACTTAGCAGTTGATGATCGCGTGGCCGGCGGTTGCGGTTGAATAATCAGTACAAATACTTAGGACGCTCTGCAATCTCCAAAGGATTGCAGAGCGTGCGGTTGCAACCCGCTGAGGCGGCGGAAGATCACCGCCTGCACAAATCTACGGGCAGACGACTGCTGCCGCGGGAACCGCAAACAAACAGTGGCGATGCGTGTCAAATCACGTCGTAAAATGTGATCTTGCTTTTTGCATAAAAATCACACACAGGCACATTATCATTTCAGAATTCAGAATAGTTACCTATAAAGTTAACATTTCTAAAACTTATAAAAACAAAGTGAATGTCTTACTTACACAAATGCAAAATATTTATTTGGCATTTTTTTATGATATTGGAAGGTAAACAAGCGGCCGGATGTCCTGTTGGTAAGAAATTCACGCTGTCTAGAGACACCAAAAGTGGTAATTAGTTTGAAAACAAAAAAAGAGCGTGTGTACTCATGTACGCACGTAAGAAGTTATACTTCTTTGGCGTAACAATCCAAAAATACCAAATAATAACACAACGCATACATACATAAATATACATAAATAGCATGCAACAATAATTGAAAATCATTAAATATAATTAAAAATAAAAAGGTTCGCAACTAACTTCAGAATGTTGCTTTTGAATGTCACATTTATCTGTCGTTGTGCGCGCGCATCGTAAAAATTCACTCTCATCATTTTAATTTTTTCCCAATCGCGCCAAAAGAAGTGTAACTTCAAAAACATCGATTCTTTCCAAAAATGAATCTTAGAAATCAAAATTTTCTAAAACAACATCTTTAGGTAAAAGTTCTGCTTGCGAATGTACCTGCCAATATTAACTTTTTTTAATATTCCAGTGATGTTCCCAAACAATAAATCAAAGCTCCGGCTCTTCAACCTTTGTGCTATGCTTACATACATAAAATGTTTTCAAAAAATGAGTATTTCGTAATAATATTCTCGTAGGTTTGAGTACCTACTTAATTTTTTGTGAGATTTAGGTATGTATTATTCGTACCTACACAGTTTTTAACTATTTTATACTGTAAGACAGCGGTCGGCAACCCGCGGCCCGCGGGCCACTTGCGGCCCGCCGACGTCTTACATGAAGCCCGTGAATGTTTTACAAATTCAGCCTTAAAAACATGCTTCTCTCCGTCCATTTTCTTTTTTTCTATGGTATATGACCAATTATACGTATTTGCTTGTATGAAAAGGGTATGTATAATGTGAGGTATAATGTGAAGGAAGCTAGACAGGTATGTCAGGATTGTGGGGTCTGGCACTCGATACTCTCTGCCTACCCGGTAAGGGCCTTGGCGTTAAGATATGTATGTATACGTACTTAGGTATATTTGGCTTCTAGGGTTAATATCACAAGTTTGGCTCACCTTCAGTTTGTTTTGACTCCTTGTGGCCCTTGCCCGCTAAAAGGTTGCCGACCACTGCTATAAGAAATCAAATTTATAAACGGATTTTACTTTTTTTATCACTGCCGTATGCAGCAAAGAGGTATACTGCCAATCCATGCCGGATGTTAGCAAGGGCATAGCGAGATACGGGCAAAGGGGACAGCTGCCCCCCCCCTCAAAGATCTATTCGAAATTAGAATCGTTCTAATAGGTTACGTAAGCCGCTTAAATCAAACTCTTTGCAAGGCACGGAAATTATCATATTTTGCCTGATAAACGCCTAATCAGCGACCCTTATATCCTTTATACCTTGAACTTTAAATTGGACAATTGCTTCCTACTCATCTTACAATGTATGTAATGCCCGTTAATCTTAACATTATAATTTGTTAAACCTCACTAGTCACTACTATGACAGAGTATAAAATACTAGCTGTTTGCCCGCGACGTCGTTAGCGAAGTATGGTTACGGTTTTAAAACCAACTTTCTATTAAATTAATAATAGGGGACATAATAGTCTTTTGCGGGTTGAATTCACTGAAAAAATTGTCTACATTTAAACTCGGATCTAAGTATTACCAAAGACAATATAGGTAAGTACACCATTGTACTTAGAACAAATGCTAATTTGTAATACATGTAAAATATGAACCCTTCAATTTGTTTGTTGAAATAAATTTTCGTACCTCAAGATGTTGTTATTCAAACCTTTTTTTGATTATTTGCGACTAAATAAATGTTTATTCAGTGTTACCATTTAGAAGTTTAAGAAATTGAGTATTAAGTATACTAAGAAAACATATAAATTTCTAAAAATTTGTAGTAATTAACGATCTTGAAAAACTTTTCCTGGAATTCACCACATTTTTCGGTATACCGCAAGCGAAGTAGGTAAACACTACTAGGTTCTGACTAGAGTTGAACTCTATCTACTTGTAGCTTTAGTCAGAATTTCCGGGGATCGGTTTTCGTATTTGACTTTGTCAATCTATTATATTTACTAATATCTCTGGTATGCATAACTATATTCATATCAAATTTCATCAAAAACAGTTCAGAGGTTTAGCCGTGAAAGAACAACAGACAAAATGACTTTCGCTTTTATATTCGTATGGATTAGACACTCTTTTGCTTGGTTATTCACTGTATCCATTAAGCTTCCAACCTCAGCTTCCGTGTCTTTTTCGAACCCTTTTAGAAACCAAAATTTTCTTATGAAAAAAGTTGTTCCAAGTGTAGCTAGGTATATGATAAAGAAAAAAATATTTAAAAAAATATATTCAAAGGTCTTCTTATCTATTCTATTGAAAATATCAATTTTCTTTAAAGGTTCTCGTTCAAAAGAAAAAAAAAGTTTGATGAGGGTTCTACAACTGGGAAGTCAGGAGTAAAACTGCCTATAATTTAAGCAGTTTAACTGCAAATCATTTGGAGTAAGAAAACTGTAATAAACCGACTTAAATTATTTTTTCAAAAGATAGCTAATAGTTTCAAGATGCAGCCACACAAAATTTTATCAACACTAGTATTTTGAGTTATAATTATGTGGTTAGGATAAACGAAAATTTGTGCATAATTAGTACCTACAACTCAAAAGCACTAGTTCACATGATCCGTGATAAAATGAATAATACCATTAAGATCACCTCGGAAACCTCAATGTAGGCCATACCTTTACCAAAACAACACTTACCTATACCAAAAAACACTACATGGCCGACATCCACACGACTTAAATCAACCTCACATAGATAGGTAAATAAATATCCCTGGACAAGTTACACAAAAAAAAATGAATCTAACCCCAAAGTAAGCAAATTATATGCTTGTGTTATGGGTGTTAGTCAACGATACTGGAATAAATTTAATAAACACCCAGAGCCGGAAATACAGACATCTTAATGTTCATCACACAAATGCCTGTCCCCGTCGGGAATCGAACCCGAGCCTCGCGGTTAGTCGGTGTAGTTAGGCGTGTACGCTAGCCACTCGACCAACAAGGCGGTCAAAGCTAAATAAGATAAGAAAGCCTCCAACATGTGGCTCAAAACAGGAAGCCTATTCCCAGAAACTGAAGGTTTTATGATTGCAATTCAAGATCAAGTAATTAATACCAGAAACTATCGAAAATATATAATAAAAGACCCCGCTATAACCAATGACAAATGCCGTAGATGCCACTCACAACCAGAAACCATCCAACATATCACCGGAGCTTGTACAAACCTCACACAAACTGATTACACTCACAGACACAATCAAATCGTCAACATCATTCAATTAACCAGAGATTAGAACTAGGGGAAGGTTGCTATGATTGGACCACTTAAATTTAGCAAGTAATTTCTCATGAAATATCATCGAAAAATGAAAACCATTTGTAGGGATGTGATGCTGTTTGTGTAAATTAAAGGTATATAAATTATTGGTAATGAAAGTTGATAGGTTTCAGAAATATACTAACATAATTCTTCAATGAGGAGTTGCTTTCTTTGGACCACCGTTCCCTTGAATGGACCACTAAGTTGCCATCATTGGACTTAGAAATATTTGTATTAACGTTCCAATGAAGGTGACTAAGTGAAACACAATAAAAAATATTTTTTTATTCAATAAGTAGTTTTTGTAACAGTCATAATATTCTACTTCTTCGAAAAAGCTTTTTTGTTTTTCCCGTTCAATCTTCTTTTTAATGTAGCTTTTGGTAAACCATGGATTCGACTCGCTTCGTTTATTCCAATAGTTTTTTCTTAACGATTCATACTAGTTCCATTCCAACAATAATATTTCTCGTTTCTTTCTCTGCCGACATTCTGAAATATAGTAATAAAGTCTAATTGTAACAAAAAGTTAGGTAAGTAGCAAAAAACGTTAAATACTAATATACCTACACAATACGAAAATCTTTAGGTTTTTATTAATTTTAATATTGCATTTTCGATATTGCTGCAGTTTACATATGATCGGGAGATACTTTAACCCCCTTATTTTTACCACTCAATTACTGACCATTGACAACCCAAGACCAAAAGACAAAAGACCAAGACCAAAACCTACATAACTTACAACCCTTTTTTATTCCTGTCCTTAAAAACACGTAAGTCGCTTAACTATAATTCAATGAAACACACCAAAGCACGATTTAACTCCGTTTAGCGACATCTATTGTTTATGCTATTAAAATCCCTAACAACACTCCGCCGCCCTAGGACAACGTCCTAGGCACTGTTAGGTAACCTACATATTCTTGCACTGTCTTGACTTGCGTTCTTTTCGGAGTTTTTTTTTCTGTTGTTCCCTTTCTGCTCTAGAAGCTTTAATCTTTGCCTTTTCGGCCTCATCTGCTTTATTTTGTTTCTCTATCCATCTTCTTTTCTCCCTAACTGATTCTTTCTCTTCTTCCTCTTCATCTCCTAATTCCATATCACCCAAAATTATATATTCCTTCAAAACTCTGTCGTATTCTTCCCTTAATGATTTGTTATTCTGTAATTTCCTTTCTAAATATTTCAATCTCTTCAATGCCCTTTTCTTTAAATTCGAGATTGCCTCGATTTTAATAGACTCGGAATTATTATTTGAAAACGGTAAAGCTACAATATATCTTCCATCATCTTGTCTTTTCACAGGTTTTTTATAGATTTCTTTAGCTCCTTGTTTCAAAGGAGTCAAAACATTCAGGGATTCCTCTGCATCTTCAGACTGCCCGAACTTCTGTAACTTGTTATTCATATCAATATTCATAAATAATGACACACTATTCGCTGTGGAAATTTGTTTCCTCGTAGATATGCTACCCATTATTATCCAACCTAAACGGGTATTTTGAGCAATAGGATATCCAGGTTCACCCTTAACTATGTTTGGTAGCACAATTTCTGAATAAACATTCTCACCTAGCAGCATATCTACTTGGTTTGGCATGTAGTAAGCTGGATCCGCTAAATTCAAGCCACGCAGATGATTCCACAGGTCATATCCTTCTAATTTGGTTACTGGCATAGTATTTGTTACCTTTTCGATTACGTAGGTGGTTATATTAAGCTTAAAATCAGAATCAACTACTGAAGATAGAGCTATCTCCGCCGCATATTCGATCGGGGCAGACAAATTGTTGACACCAGTCACCTGCCCTTTAGCCGACAATCGTTTAAGTTGAAGACGCTGAGCTGCTGCTTTGCTGATAAAGGATTCCTGTGAGAAAGGGTCGATCAGGGCTCTCACCAACTTGGGTCCGGAGACAGTTTTAATACACACTATAGCTGTTGCCAATAATGATCCTCGAGAGTGAGAAGCCACATGAGAAAATATTTTAGCTTGTCCCCCTGCAGTAGGCTCTTCTAAACTTTCCTGAATTGGTTTCTTTTGCACTGCTTCATCACTGGAGCCATGTGACCGATGTAACAATGTGTGATGGCGCTTCTCACACTTGGTACATGACGGCTTACGCCGACAGTTTCTGACTAAATGACCTACCCATAAACAATTAAAACAGAGTCTTCTATTTTGCACAAACTCAAAACGATCTGACCAATTCAAATCAGCATATCCTCTGCAATTTATCACGCGATGATTCTCATTACAAAATTCGCAAATGTTTTGCGTCTCTGCTGACGTAAGAAAGGAATTAATCAATATCTTACGAGAGCTTGAAAATGTAGATTCCTGATTTACTTGAATCATTTCCAGCACTCTAAATCTTTTTTCTAAGAAACTAATCAACGTTTTTAAGGTAGGCAATTCTTCAACAGGTAACGTATTTAACTCCTCTTCCCATATTTTACGAGTATGAAGATCCAACTTATTATTGATGATAAAATAAATCACAAGAGGATCCCAATTCTCTGTTATAATACCTATGGCATTTAAACTAGTCAAGCATTCATTAGTTGTATCTAGTATACTTTTAATTCCGTGTGATGTTTCAGTCATTAAGACTTTTTGCCCGAACAACCTACTAAGAATGCTGTTCAATATAATCCTTTAGTTATTGAAACGCTGAGATAAAGTATTTCAAGCAATATCATAATTATTTTCCGTTATTTGCATATTTTTTAATAACAGCGCTGCCTCACCAGTTATACTTGTTTTTAAGTAATGAAACTTCTGAACTTTACTTAAGGTATTATTTGAATGAATTAAAGACGTGTATAAATCTTTGAATGAATTCCAGTCGTTATAGTTGCCGCCAAAGACTGGTATATTAATTTTTGGTAATTTGATATCTATAATCACCGGACAATTACTTGCACTTGTTTGTACTTCTGTCATTTTAGGCTTCTGAAGTAACTGCAAATAATCTACGAACTCACTCTTAATCAAAGTGTATTGTTCCTCACAGTTTGAGAAGACATCATTTGTAAAATAGTTATCACCCTTCCTTTGGTCTACCGTGATAGTTTTCACAATATTCAGATGATTCTTACGAAAAGACTTCCAATAGTTGTCTAAAGTTTTAATCTTAATTTGAACGTAAAAAACTGTTAAGCGAGCCTTTGTACATTTTTTGTAATTAGTTAATAATTTTGCCATAGACTCGTATAAGTTTTCTTGTGTACTATATAATTTTTCCATTGCTGGAACTAACGTTCACTTACTTATCCCAACAATTAAAACTAATTGGTCTACTATTTATAGACAAGTTTAACTTAAACAAACTAATCACTCGAGATATACTACTGCTAATTTATTCCAACGTTCCTAAATTCTACAATAAACTACCAACTGCCTATAAATTATACCAACGAACCTAAATACTACCAACTACCTACAAAACTAAACTACCAACTGCCTATGAAATTCTACCTAAGAACCTAAATACCACCAAACTGCCACCGTACTTATATACTACTTATAAACTTAACCTATTAGTTTTTTTTTTCTTTTTTTAATGAAGATTTATCCGACTCGAATGGACTATTTGATCGGGAGATACTTTAAGTTTAACCCCCTTATTTTTACCACTCAATTACTGACCATTGACAACCCAAGACCAAGACCAAAAGACCAAAGACCAAGACCAAGACCAAGACCAAGACCAAAAGACCAAAACCTACATAACTTACAACTCTTTTTTATTCCTGTCCTTAAAAAAAAAACTCGTGATGCTCCCGTGCCCCTTCAGGGGGACAGGTAGAAGGTGTCGGGGCGTTTGCCCCCTGACCTTGGTTGCTGCCGCTGACCGTAAATACGGTCAGGTCCTTGTAGTAGGAACTTCTTCCTATTGAATTCTTGGGTGTTCTGATCCCAGTCTCCCACGATTTCTTCACGGCACCCCGTACGGTCAAGTCCTCCCGGGTGGAACCCCATGGGGGGAAGCCCAGCAGAGACGACCAGCGAACGGGGCTGCGACTTGACGAAGAGTGGGAGAAGGGGAGGTTTCTTTCTAGGTGTTCTTTTCTTCCGTAACTTGAGGTACCGTTTTGTCAGTCGGTAGGATTTCGTATTGTTATAGACTGTCTGTCTGTCTGTTTGTCAGTCAGTCAGTCAGTCAGTCAATAGGTCATGGGTTGGGGAGAGAAGATCGCGAGGGAAGGCCATTGCGTCCGGGGGACGCGCGTGCCACGGGACGATGTTTTGGATGTGTGGTTGCTCCGAGGAATCGGCGCGACCAAACATGTTGGTGGCTAGGTGTTTGATGAAAGCTTCCAGGCTCTCCATCCGCAGATCTCTGGTGATCACGGATGTACGGACGTATCGTGATGCTTGGGTTATCTTTCTAAGGGCGGCATTTTCAAAACCTTGAAGGTTTTTCCTTAGGTACGGAGCTGTGAGGGGATACCATGCTGGGGTGGCGTACGTGAGTTTGGACCTCACGTACGTCTTGTAAACACCCAGTTTGGTCTTAAGTGGAAGTTGTAATGAGAGCACTGGAAGGAGGGAGTATAGTGTGACTCGCGATCTTCTAATGACGTCTTTAACGTGGGTGGCCATACAAAGGCGGCTGTCAATGATGGTCCCTAGGTATTTAACCGTGGGGGACCAAGATATGGGCTGACCGTTCAGTTTGAGAATAGGCAGGGTTTTCTTTTTCCTATTGGGCAGAAAAGCTTGGGTTTTGGCTACATTCACTGACAGCCGCCATTTGGACAGCCATTCAGGGAGGAGATCCAACGTGGTTTGGATTTTGATGGCAGCGTGCTTTGCAGACATAGATGTACTAAGATAGGCTGCATCGTCGGCGTATAGCGTCAGTGTGCAGCCGGGACCTACTGGGATGTCGTTAGTGTATAACGAGTATAGTGCTGGGGAGAGGCCTTGGGGGACGCCGGCGGCGATAGGGCACTCCTCGGAGAGTGCATCTTCTACCACTACCCTGAAATGGCGGTCTTTTGGTTATTTGGAGAGAAGTTTGGTTTTGGATTAGCTTGAAGAGCAAACCCTCGTGCCAAACACGGTCGAACGCCTTTTCCATGTCGAGGAGCACAGCGATCGATTGGTCTTTTTTGTTGAGAGCGGCTGTCATTTGGTGAATAATGCGCGATAGCTGAAGAGTGGTGCTGTGCTCGACTCTAAATCCAAATTGTTCCGGCCGGGGCTGGAAATACCGTTGGACATGTCGCAGCAGGAGCTTTTCAAAGATCTTTGACATCGCCGGCAGTAAGGTTATGGGCCTATAGCTGCCGGGGTCCAAGATGATCTTCCCTTGCTTGGGGATCATGATGACATGACCGGTTTTCCATGATGCGGGAAACTCACCGGTGCGCATGATGCCATTGAACAGTCTCGCCATCGTTGCAACCGTACGGTTCGGGAGATGACGTAAGACTCTGTTCGTGATGGCATCAGCACCGGGAGCTTTGTGCGGCTTTGATCCCATAATTTCCTTCCGAAGCATGTTCGGAGAGAAGACTATGGGGTCTTCACCGGGAAGCAAAGGGAGTGCCAGGTGATCGGCTATGTGCGAAGCCACTGCTGCGACATGGTCAACGTCTGCCGCTGGGTTTGGATGGAACTGGCGTTCGAGGTGTTCTGCGAAGATATCTGCGCGGTCTTGTGCGCGGTATCTGGGAGTACCGTCCTGGTGACGGAGGGGTCTGATGGGAGTAGGGCTGTTTGTAAGTTGGCGGCAGAGTCGGTGAAGAGAAGCCCAGTCATCTTCAGCCTCTGCTAGGCGCTTGTCCCAGCTTTCGGCTGCAAGATTGCCGAGGTCCGCTTTGATCTCTGCCGCTAGAGAGTTTAATGAGATTTTGAGAACAGGGCATCTGTTCCTCTACCAGATTTTGCGGAGGGCCCTTTTATTCCGGATTTTGATCCGGAGGAAGAAAGGGAGTGGTTGAAGTGGTCTAGAACCCGTTGAGGTTTTAGAGGAGGCTTTAATCGCGTTTTGAATTGAAAGAGTGAGGTCTGTCGTCAGTTTGTTAACGTCGTCAGGAGAATTTATAGGGAACGTGGGAGTGCTAGTCTCCATCTCGAGAGAGAATTTGGCCAAGTCGATAGTGAGGCGTGGCGCTGGTGGCGAGAGTCTGGTCGGGGTATCTCGGAGGACCATGAGCACAGGAAGATGATCTGAGCCCATGTCCTCGGGGATAACCTCCAGAGTTGGTGGACTGTTAAAGCCGCGAAGGATAGCTATGTCGAGGACGTCCGGGAGTTGCGAGTCCACTGCAGGGTAGTGGGTTGGCAACTCCGGACCCAGGACAAGGCATCCTAAGGCCTCTGTGAAGGAGAGAAGCTGTCTGCCCTTGGAGTTGGTGCGAGAGGAATTCCAGGCTGGGTGCTTGCAATTCCAGTCGCCGGCAGCAAGTGTGGGTAAGTCAGAGTTAAATATCATGTTGAGGTCCTCCACATCCAAACTAGAAGTCGGAGGGCAGTATATACTGTAAAGTCTAGTTGGTCTGCCGGCGACTAGAAGTTCAATGCCCAGTGCCTGGAGGGAGTTTGGTTGGGTACGGGGCAGCGGTTGGTGAATCACCCTTCTCTTAACGAGAATGGCGAGTCCACGGTATGGTCTTGTACCAGAATGTTCATCTTGCCTGTAGACAAGATAGTTTGGGATGCGCAGGTTGTCGCCGGGGCCGAGGAAAGTCTCGCAGACCAGTGCCACGTCCACGTCTTTTTCTTTGAGGAGCTGTCGGAGGAGGACGGTCTTACCGCTAAGACCGTGGGCGTTCCATTGGAGTATCCTTAGAGGGGCCCTATCCATTATTAGCATGGATATTGGCCAATCCTCTAAGGATTACGGGTACTGGGTCGAGCCCAGCCCGGATGGTGGTCAGTATATCTAGAAGCAACTCTATGGTTGTATCGATTGAAAGTTTTTTGGACCCGCTCGGACAAGCCTGAGTGCCGCCCGTTACTATTTGGGGCTTTTGCGCGGTGACTGATACGGAGTAGGGTTTGGTTTCTGTACGTGCAGAAGTTGGTTTTGCGCCGGGAGAGTTTGAGTAGGAGTTGGTTGGAGTTTCTTGGACCTTTTGCGCTTGTTCCTGCACTTGGAGGAACTGCGAGGCCTGGGGTCGTTCGCGGGGGCCATCAGAGTAGCACCGGAGGTGGAAGTTTGAGCTTTGGGCGGGGCAGAAAGGGGCCCGGGTGTTGCCGTGGGTTGAAACGCCGGTTCTCGCTGTGCTGTGAGGGGCACGGTCCCTGCCAGCTGCCTTTTTGTTAGACATTTCCTTTCGGAAAATTGGGCAGGAGGTGTTGTTGGCCGTGTGTCCCCCCCCCCTCACAATTCGCGCAGGTCGGCGGCTCTTCCCTGGGTCTAGGGCACTCTTTAGCCAGGTGCCCTTCGCCGCAGCGAACGCAGCGCTGAGCTGAGGACGATGACAGTTATGGCTAGAACGCCGAAATTGCTGGCAGCGATGACATTGTGGGGCCCTCCTGTCCTTAAAAACACGTAAGTCGCTTAACTATAATTCAATGAAACACACCAAAGCACGATTTAACTCCGTTTAGCGACATCTATTTTTTGTGCTATTAAAATCCCTAACAACATACATATATTAAATTTTTTTTATAAGTATCAAGAAAATGTAGACGAAATTCACAAAGTCAAAAACATTTCTTAGGATTATACTAAGTGAAAATAGGTAATTCATTAAGTATCTTTGATTGGACTGGTCCAATAGTGGCGTCACCATAGTGGTCCATTGATGGAAACTAGATATATAAACAGAACGAAAGCATGTATTAAAAATCGTGCAAAATTTGTTACAAAACTTCAGAGTCTATGTGAGCACCGATAAATTTGCTATTTGATATAACAAAATCATCAAATATGAAGAAATACAATAATACTACTTACATAATTTTTTTGATGGCACGTTTTTATATTACGGTCACCGCTAACACAAGTACTCCCGTCACTACTTGCCACGCGTCGCGAGCGCACTGAGGTTTAGCGGGGGGCAAGGGGATCAGTACTGTTGGCTATGAACACATTCAACTTGCTGTGGCACGCATAGTTTTTGAAAAAATTAGGTGGTCCAATGAAAGAGCCGGTCCAATGATCGCAACCTTCCCCTAAGTAAAAATGGAATCTAACATGTTTTTGCAAGAGTAATAATGATAAAACACAAAGTTTTATGGTCAATAAACCAACTCAATAAAATAATTACCTAAGTCTATTTTTAAAATCAAAATGTCATCAACAAAATGAAAACGTATAATAATAATTAACAATTGGAATAAATATGTGAAAACAATAACAAAGTATGTATATACAAAAAGTAATTAAAGTAATCATTTTTGTAAATAAAAGTATTATTGTACATAATATATTTTTTTATAACATAATTTCATTACTGATTTTAATCATCGTTAAAATTGTCATTAATTTAGTACTGTACTATTTTTTGTTTAAAAATATACTCGACTTTTTAAATTAACTGCCAGAGGTGCCAAGAATATTATTTGGAATTATGGAATATTGTTATAATTATATTAACTGTATACAGTCCCCTAGAAAAAGTTTTGTTTACTTCCAGTACTGCCAGTCCGTCTGCTGCCAAACCTAAAAACAACAAGCCGATTTCTACTTCTTGTATCGTAACTGTGCTTTTCAAGATGTTTGTTAATAATAAAATATTTTCACCCCCATATGCCCGAAGATATCGACAGAGACACAACTAGGGCAACCACGACTAGCCGAAAACACTAACTCCCACAACATGATAGGTGGCAAGTCTATCGCCAGCCGGGCGCATATCCAATCCCAAGCAGCTTTTTTTTTATTAAAAAATGAAAAAAAGTTATAAATTATATTTTTGTTGCCCGATTCGGGAATCGAACCCGGGACCTCATGTAGTCAAATCCAAAACCCGGGCCGCTAGAAATCAGAGGTGGTTTTCTTCTTTTTTTGTTACATAAACTCGCATTTTTTTACACATGCTATATGTTTTCATGTACAACACTGGCTGTGAAATGTCAAAATACTTATATTTTTAAAAAAGTTGCTTAGGGAGTTACGAATTGGTAAACTACATATTGCACGTGTAATATAGTAAAATATAATAAAGTATATTCTTCTGCAAAGCAAACATAGTTTCCACATGCAAGTTGCAGCTCTATCTGATAGCAAAACTCAATGTTATAAACTCAATGTTATAAATGAAGTTCACTAAACAAGCTATGTGTATATCTCTTGATTGCCTAATTTTATATAGGTAACACAACTTTCCACCCAATTTATTAAATTAAGGGTCCTATTGAAGCCTCGAATCTAATGTGATTCCCTAAAACATAGCACTGTCTACTAATTTAGTACTAAATCTACATTTTGTTCATTGAGCATCTATATTGATATTTATATTCTTTTTAATAACATTTGGAAGCGAAAATTTAATACACTTCGTCGTTTTAGCATTTAAAGTGAAATTATTTACCGTGAACCAATTTTCTAGTTCAGCAAGTGCGTTATTTATAACGTCATTATAGCATCCAGCTTGACGTTTCACTTTCTAATCAGTGATTTGTCGTTTGCAAATAATACTATATTTGCATATGCAGATCATATCTGCCTATAGGCAGACATATAGGCAGATCATTAATGTAAATTAATGATCTGCGTAGATGCCTATATGTAAATTAATGAATTAAATTGAAATTGTCCTAACACTGACCCTTGCGGCACGCCTACTGGAACCATCTGAATTTATACCATTGATTTGTCCTTTTTGTATTCTCCCTCCCTTGTACTTCCCTTCCTCCCAGTTTTTCTATTTTTTTAAATAATTTTTTAAATAATTCGAAACTAAAATTTGACAAATAAAGTCAGTCGTTCTCGAGTTTTAACGAGCTTATCGAACAGCATTCAGCACGCCTCGTTGGTCGAGTGGCTAGCGTATACGACTAACTACATTGACTTACTGCGAGGCTCGGGTTCGATTCCCGACAGGGGCAGACATTAATTGTGTGATGAACATTTAGATGTCTGCATTTCCGGGTCTGGGTGTTTATTAAATTTATTCTGGTATCTATCTGTTTATGTATTTCTATGTCTTAGTGTCGTTGACTAATAGCACAAGCATATAATTTGCTTACTTTGGGGTTAGATTCAATTTGTGTGAGTTGTAAAAAAAATAATATAATATAGGTAACATAGAAGTTTGTCCCCCCATTTGAAGTTGGAACGGGCTGCTAATCTATCACTATATAGAATAATACAAAGTCGCTTCCCCAATCCCTATGTCCCTTTGTATGCTTAAATCTTTAAAACTACGCAACGGACTTTGATGCGGTTTTTTTAATAGATTGAAGAGGAAAGTTTATATGTATATTTCATAACCGTGCAAAACCGGTGCGGGCCGCTAGTATTACATATATGAAAATGAATTCCCATTTCGCCTGGTAGGAAAAATAGGAAAACTTTCAGGAAAAATGGAAAAAACAATGCTTTAATCCATTTATATATATTATATTCTTCTCCAACACGCCTAATGCCTTACTAATATAAGTACTATTACAAAACACTGTCTGACTGGACGTGGAATGTATCTCATTATACATGAGTCACATCGACACTGGATCTCAGGTACTGGTTCAGTATTCAAACCAGTAATAAAACGACATTCAAACCGACTGCCTGTGAGTTGTGACCATTCAGAGTTCGTTGGTTAGAAGAGTAAACAATGGGTATGTAATTAATATTTAATAACTAAACTAAAAAATCGTTTTAGTTTATAATAAATTACTTATAGTTTTAGGTCATAATGTGGTTAGAATCACATTAGTCATTAAAAAAATTGCAAAATATGTGTGTTACGAAGTAGTCACAAAGATGTTTATGCATACCAACATAATCTACAATATTTTGGTGTGCAAACATTTAATTAACATGTTTACAAATCAAATTTTAGCATATATTTTAATATTCACTAAGCACTTGTATTTGTTGTCAGCTTCATAATTTATTACTAACAATTTTAAAGATAAATCAATTTTCTTCCCATCTATCGTAAACTACAACCGTTTCCAACTCTTATTAGGTAGGAGATGAAACGGTAAAACAAACTCCCGGTATTTTTTACAATATAATATGTTTTCTCTGACAATTCAAATAAATACTTTATTTCGAAATCTTTTTAGAGGAAAAAATTTAAGATTATCATTAATTTAGTTATATAGGGCTACAGGGTAAGTCGACCTAGATCCATTAGGGGCATAAAGCTTCCATCATTTCTGGCTGGTTTGACTGAGAAATACCCTATCCTGAACCTAATCGACACATTTCAAAATATCTATTTTAATAGTCAAAAAACCGGCAAATTTTATAGAAAACAAATAAATTCGAATGTTTCAAAAACGGTTCGGTTTATATATAGATGGAATGCCTTAACGGATCTAGGTCGACTTATCCCGTAACACTGTATATATATCTACGAATGGACTTGCAATATCCGCTATAATTCCGATCCGGTGATAGATTTACAAATATATACACGCGTCAACGCCGTCAAGTGCATCTTGTACGTTTACGTGAAATAAAAATATTTTCTCTTTTCTTATACACTATTTTTGTAAATATTAAGATTTTGATTAGGCACAACCAGTTCTACTCAATTCTACTATCTACTGTTTCTAGACAGCCTTATTATGTCAAAATGACAGTCATATTTAGTAGCCGACGGCAGGCTATTTTCGTAGGTATTTCATGTCCATATATCAAAGAATATAAATACTCTTTAACAAGAGCCATATACTTAGAGGTCAATGTAACCGCCGCACGGTTAACATTTTTCCGTTAATAAATTATATGACTTTCTTTCCCTAATTTCCACATAACCTTTCTTAGATTCTCTATCTATACATACATATAATAAATCTGTAGAAGGATCAATTCTGTACATTGAAAATATTTAAAAAATAAATAGCAGGGGGTGTTACTGGATAGATACCAAACCCAAATATGTGACTAAAAAAATTTTGTCTGTCTGTCTGTATGTTCAGGCATCACGTGAAAACTAATGGTTCGATTTCGATGAAACTTGGTATAATTATACCTTATTATCCTGGGTATAAAATGGGATACTTTTTATCCTGGAAAAATACGTAGAAAAAAAATCTTAATTTTTCAGTTTTATCACGCGAAGACCGACTCTGAAACGGATAAATTCGGCTCTTTATTTTAATATTCGTTAAAGTATGACGAATGTTTTGATGAAAGAATAAAACAAATACAAGGGACATAGGAAAATCTATTTAATCCTTCCCATGAAAATATTTTGTAATGTGATTCTACATAATGTTTAAAGGTCTTGCGACACAAAAAACAGATAAACTAACAGATGTAGAAAAAATTATTCTTTTCATATTATTTTATATTTACGACATAAATTATATTTAAAAGTGAATCCCCATTTCTCGTGGCCATCGCTTCACGTCCGAATGCATGGGCAGATTTTGCTAACTCTTTTTTGTTGTGTTGGTTGAAGTCAGGATAAGATTTTTATGAAGAAAAAACCGGAAAATTGTGAGATAAACAAGATAGACAGTGCTTTAAACTATACAAAGTGAGAAAGATACGTAACCAGAAAGGATATAGTGCTGAAACAACGATGTAGTGCTGAAACAAGTAGGTACAGTTTTATATATCGGTAGTAGTAGACGGCACACCTCGGATGTAAATAGAAGAGTGTGTGCAGTAATAATGTAAATGGGTTCCTGGGTAAGCTACTTCAAAGCGAGATTTTAGTCCGGATACTAGACTCACTTTGCATAATTCTGTGCTTATCCCATTGATACTTTATGGAAGCGAGAGTTGGGTTTGTAAATAAATTTGTTCGTTAAGAGAAATCTACCCAAATTCTCTATTACACTCGCTGACCACATTCATAGCAGAGAAAAAGAGGAAGATAGTGGGATTGAAATGAAATGTTGCTGTAAAAGTGAGAAGCAAGATAGATCATTCTCGTTCGTACCTGTAGAATGAACTAAAGACTGACAAAACAGCCATAGGATATGAATTTGGATGCATGTAGATACCGGGGGCCGGGGATACATTACACTATCAAATCGCTCGGGTTCTTTTTCCGAGGGAGTTCTCTGTGTTGGTCCGGACTCCTTTGCAGAATAGACTATCTGCATTTCTTGCCAGGCAGCTCGTAAAAGGCGAGCATAGGCTTATCATCACTAGCACCGTGACATCTGACTAGGTGGTAAGTAGAGTTTCGCAGCGACTCTTCCGGATTGGTACCACCGCCTTTAATCTATTCCTGCTGCCATAACGTCATGACGTGTTCCGGTCCGGAGGGTAAGGTAGCTGGTAAACTTACTTTTGCTCGAAGCCTAACATCCCGGCCTCAGGTTGGCAACGCACTATTAACATCTTTGGTGTCTCTAGGCGGCGGAAATTTCTTACCATGAGGAAATCCGTCTGCTTGTTGCCTTCCAATATCATAAAAAAAATATCAACATCATCTACATTTTTTTCTCTTCTTAAGCAATTACGCTGGTTTCAATTCTTATTTTTTTTGTATGTTATAGGAAGCTATAGGAAGCTATTGCTATACAAGGCAACAAGCAGACGGATTTCCTGATGGTAAGAAATTCACGCCGCCTAGACACACCATAGGTGATAATAGTGCGTTGCCAACCTGAGGCCGGGATGTTAGGCCTCGAGCAAAATTAATTTTGCCGGCTACCTTACCCTCCGAACCGGAACACGTTATGACATTATGGCGGCAGGAATAGGTAAGGCGGTGGTACCAATCCGGGTGAGTCGCTGCGAAACTCTACCACCTAGTCAGGTGTCACGGTGTTAGTGACAGTAAGCCTTTGCTCGCCTTTTACAAGCTGCCTGACACAGGAAGGCAGATGGTCTATTCTACAAAGGAGCCCGGACCTACACGAGAACAAATACAGCTTAAAATCTGCGGGCACAGTTTAAATAGGTCATTACCTACAATACCACTGGTGGTAGAGTTCTGTGCAGCAATTAAACCAAATCATCCTTTCCTATTCCTGCCGCGCACCATATTGGCTTTGTCATGTTCCCGTCCGGAGGGTAAAGTAACTGGCAGATTTGTACAATAGACCAAACATCCTAGCCAAAGGACAGCAGCCCACCTATAGCATCTATGAAGTTTATACGCCCCGGAGATCCGTGTGCTTATTCGATGACATCTAACATAAATAATAATAATCAGAACCTAAATATCCAAATCCCAACAACTTAAACTTACCTCTTGATATAAGAATATCGTTGTAATTATAATTATGTATTTCTGAGTTTTCAATGAAGTAATCAGCAACTCTCTCGTTTCCTTGCAGCCAGGATATTGCTCGTAATTGAGTCTAGAACGAGCTGCCTGGCAGGAAGGCAGATGGTCTATTCTTCAAAGGAGCCTGGACCAACACGGGGAAAAGCACGGGGTTATGTAGGAATGGTGACACTTCTAACACCGTGGTATTTGACGTGAAGATATTATGTGTGTAACAAGTTATTGAAGCATGTGCTGTGTCAAGTAATAGCACGGTCAATGCATCTCTAGAATTTCCCCGTCATAAGTTTTCCTTGAACTTTTCCTTATTGATTGTTATAGTAGGTGTGTCACGTTGTTTGCACATTAATAACTAAATTACTCTGAAACCTTGGCATCAGAAGCCAACATATAAATAACATATAAACAACATATAACATGAAAAAAACAATAACCCCTAACATTTTATGTTTCACTAGCTGTCCCGGAAAATTTCGTTCCACGCGTTCAAGCTTGTATGGGAAAAATAAAATGTTGTTTGTCTTAGTTCCCTTGCAGTTTCTTTCTTTTTCTTGTCTTTTAAACCTTTCTTGGACTTAAACAAATAATTCAAAACTAAAATCAACCAAATCGGTTTAGCCGCTCTCGAGTTTTAGCGAGACTAACGAACTTAGCAGTTGATTTGTATATATTATTACTAGCTGATCCAGTAAACTTCGTATCGCCTGACATTAATGCTTCGACAGAAGCGCAGTCTGTCGAATCCGATGTGAAACATTCCAAAATCAGCAACTACTTACCTATTATTAAAAAAATAATTAAGAAAACTGTGTCCAGGAGACCTAAATTGTGAATCTAAACCATTCTCGAATTCCCTTGAACACACACAAAAAGTTTCATCAACTTCCAGTCCAGTCGTCTAGAAGGGGTTCAGTGACAAAAACACGAACACAAGAATTACATAGATAAAGATATACAATCATATTTAATAGAAATAACCTGTTTAATCGATTTAGATTTTAGTAGTTCAATATCTCGATTTCAAACAACCACATGTCATTTATTTCTCTTTATTTATCATTTTAATATAGATAAGAAGTACAGTTACTTAAAAAATAAGCTAGACTTAGTTCATTTGCAATAAAATAATAAAACGATTCATGTAGTTTCAAGAAATATCTGTGCAAATCTGCTAGCACACAATTCTTAAAACGTGCAGCTTATTTATATAATAAAATCAACAAACAAATAAAAATATATTCAAAAAAACTTAAAGAGAATGTAAAACTACTATAACTAGCTACTTACACAATAAAACTTATATAGAAACGGAAAATAACACACACACACACACACACACATACACACACACACACATGCGCGCGCGCTTCAGTACTCTAGGTTTACATGTATCTTGTTAAATATCTAGTATAAGATGATGTTGTAATCAGGTTAGTCACTTAATAGTTTATAAAAACAATAATTGTATGGAAGAGCGTAGCTTTCTGGCACAGGCATGTTTTTTGCCTAAAAGGACGCTGCAGCAACTTAGGGCTCCCGCACACGGGCCACCAGCCACAACCACAAAACGCCGCCATTGGCATATTTCCTGTAGTTTTCATACATTTTATATGGACTCGCCACACACGGTTGGCGCCGGTGGCGGCCACACGCTACAAATCGTCGCAGCTTGCATCTTGTGGCTCGCACCGGCCACTAAACGCCGATACAAAAAGCCGCCACACGCCACTCGCGCGCTTCTGCGCCCCCTCCCTTGCCTCAGTTAACCTGTGTAAGTCGACGATAATGCACGCACGTAGTCTGTAGTTCAGTTGATAAATATGGATATAGAATTGCTTATATCAGAGATACAAACCCGTCCTGCGATTTGGGATTCAAAAAGTGATAGTTATAGTAATAGAGGAGAAAAAGTGAAGGCCTGGGAAGAAATCTGCGAATTGTTTGTGGGAGATTTTTCGAATAAAACTGCCAAAGAAAAGAACATTGAAGGTAATTTGAATAAAATAATATAAAACCATATATTTATATTCTATTTTCTTGCCACGGTATTGCTCCTTCATTCATAAAATAATCTTTTAATGTATCTCTTGCCGTAGACGCTCGTGTTACTGGCCAGCCTGTATTTTGTATATTTTCGAGTCCCACTATTTTCAAAGTGTGCCGAAAATTGAAACCATCCCTTTTGAGAATAAAGTTGTGCAAAATGCAACAAGCTTTCACAATTTCTTCTGAAAAATGAACAGAAGTGTTTAACGGGTGATGTAATATTTTCCATTTGTTTGCTAGTACGCTGAAGGTACACTCAATGCAACGTCTGGCGCGGCTTAACCTATAATTGAAAACTTTTTTGTCTAAGTCCAAATATTTTCCAGCATATTTTCACTGAGGCCAAATGCTTCATCACCAACAAATGTATAGTTCAATGGTTGTCGATTACCGACCTGTCGTGGTGAGGGGATACTTAATGTCTTTCTGTGTATTTTATTACACAGTTCACTTTCTCTAAATATTGTAGAATCGGATGCTTTACCGTATGCCCCAACATCCACGAACGTAAAAAGTAAATTCGAGTCGCAAGTTGCTAGAAGTACTATAGAAAAAAAATATATAGTTAAAGTACAAGGAGCCGGTATCGAATGGATGAATAATTCTTATATGTTTCCCATCTATGGCGCCTAAACAATTAGGAAAATTAGTATTTTGAAGAAATCCGCTGGCAATTTCTTTCCACATGTCTTGGGTCGGTTCTGGAATACAAACGGCTTTTAAATAGTTCCAAATTAGTTGACATGTTTCTTGTACTATTTGCCTTGCTGTAGAGGCCCCACGGTGGTAAGAGAGTTCAAAATCCTCAAACGAGCATCCAGTTCCTAGATACCTGAAACAAATTATATTTTTTTAAATAAATTAAAATTATATTGTTTTTTTGTTGCAGTAACTAAATTACAGAGGAAGCGGAAGAGTCTTCGTGACAGTTTTAATAGAGAAAATGCAAAAAACAAGAACGTTGCGAGTGGTTCGGCAGCAACAAGCAGTAAACAGTACATTTATTTCAATCATCTATCGTTCTTGAATTCCTTAAAAGAAGTGAGACCACCTACCGATGTTACTAATGCAACTAATGATGCGGAAACATCTCGCCCGAAAATAAACAGAAACGTTAATGTAAAAAGGGCCGAAAAATCAGAAAATGAAATTCTCAGAACATTTTCGGAAATTTTAAAACGTAAACATGATCAAAGCGACCAAAATGACCCCGATAAGCAATTTCTAATGTCGCTGCTTCCACATGTAAAAAAAATTGACGAAAATTGTAAACTTGATTTTCAATCAGAAATATTACAGTTAATTAGAAAGTACACGCATAACCAAAATTATGAAACCTATTCGGCACAAAATTATGGTTATTCTTCAGGAAATGCCAACATACACTCGACACAAAAAGCTTCTACATCTGCCCAGCCTTCTCCACTTCATTCACATTATTCCGACAAGTCTATGCTTGATATGTCATACTCTACACAAAACGCTTCTACATCTATCTTGTCTTCACCTATAATTCAGCCTTCTCAAACTCATTCATATTTTTCTGACCAGTCTATGGACAACAGTTCTGTTATCGAAGACATGTTCCGTGATGATGACGAGTGATACCAAATTATAATAAAGACACAATTACTAAATACAAATACCCACGTGTTTTATTTGTTAACTAGCTATTCTCTAGTAGAAAAAACAATACATAGTGAATATAAATAAAGTATAGATTATTATATCATAGTGTTCTGTGGAGTTTTATGCTAGATAGTGATTATTTCCACTTACCTTAATGTGATAGCTAGTCTTTCCGCAGGTGCGATGCTTTTCCGCATGTTGGTATCGGGTGCTTTAATCCAGCATATAATAGAGCATGTAGTTCCCAAAACGTACCTATGCTTAAACGAAAATGTTTGAAAAACTTTTTAGGATGGTTTAGAAGATTATCGAAATGTTCGTTGCATTTGTGTACATTCGTTAAAATTGGATGTATCCAATAACTACGGTTTCGTCTTCTACGACGACGTCTTTTTATCAAAAGTAGCGCAGTTAAACCTTCTTCGTCAGAGTCCATTATGATACTGCCCGAGGGTTAAAAAAAGTAGCAGCCACCGACCGCAAGTGTCGACCACCGGCCACAAGTGGCTGTCGCGCGCTTCAGCTACCTTTGCAGCGGCTTCTAGCTTCTCGTGGCTGCGTTTGTGGCTGTAGCGAGTGGCTCGTGTGCGGCGACCCTAATCACAATTACAGTAAATAAACGATTTTTGATATCTGTGCAAATATCATCGGTTACCTGGTTGTGTCTCTGTCAACCAATTCGAGGATATGAGCGTGGAGATACAAATAGTCTTATGCTTTGATTTTACCGAATTCTTCTTTCTTAACATACTAGCTGTTTCGCGAACTTTGTTCAGTTTGTACCTATAGGAAAAATTAAATTGTTACTTTTCCTAGTTTCCTTACAGTCGAACGGGATAACAGGATCCTATGTCTATCACTTGGTTCTTAGCTGCCTCTGCATCAATTTTATTATTATATATATAATAAATAAATATGATTACCATAAACAACCCTGGATAAAAACAAATACCCTCTAACTTCAAAGTAAGAATGTTATTGTTGCTTGTGTTAAGGGTGGTATTCAACAACACTATGATGAAGAAATACTAAGATATATACTAGAATATTATATTTAATTAATACCTAGACCTAAAATTACGGATATCTTCATGTTCATCAGTTATCACACAAATGCCTACCGAGTCAAGAGTCGACTCTGAATCTCATGGTAGGTAGTGGTGGGTGGGACGTATATTCTAACCCTTATCCCAGCGAAACGGAATTTCTTACCATCAGAAAATTAGTCTAACTGTAACATGAATTGTAAAAAACTGTGAGGATAGGATAACTATGGGAGTCAGCATTTTTTTTAAATAAATGTGAATATATTATAGAGTCTATAGTACATAAAGTCTGACCGTGTTATATTTCTGAGGTCTTTACCAATTAGTTATCGAAAATAAAATAAAAAAGAAAACGATTATTATATTATTCTTACTTTTATTTTTTTAATATTGCATAATTTCTTGCTTAATGCTTCAATGACCCCGAAATGAATGCGAAATATAAATATCAGCTGAGCCTGAGAGCGTTCATCGATGGCCGGTTTTTAGCGACAAAAACTATTGTTTATGGCATTAGACAGCGAGCAACCGGTGGAAAAATTTTGCTCATTTTTTATATTTCACTTATTTTTATTATAATTATATTTTATATTACATATCCTATCTGTAGTCTAGCAGTCCAGGTGTTAAACTTAACTTCATGAGGTTCCGGGTTCGATTCCCGGATCAGGCAACAATAAGAAAACGTGGTCTTTCCAATTTCCATAAAAAAGTTGCTCGGGATTGAATACGTGCCCGGTTGGCGATAGGCTTGCCACCTATCACATTGTGGTACTTAGTGTCGTCGATTAGTCGTGGGTGCCCTGGATGTGCCTAGGCCTACCTTTTCGGGATTGTGGGCGTGTTTATACTTTTTTATTATTATTATTTATTACGTTTTACGTGTGCCGTACCCACTTTGACTAAGGAGACAACACATCATGTTGTCTGATTAATTAATTAATTCGAGTATATACGGCATGTTATTCTAGATGACTGTACTTATTGTAAACAAAACAATTATTATTACTTATATAACCGCAACGCTCAACCTTATCTCGGTTGAATAGGTTATATGTACGGTGATTTACCGACCAGAATTTATATTCTGAGGCTACTGAGTCATCTGACCAACCCTCTTTCAATAAAGGTAGATTTTTTTAATATTAGCTCTCTACCGGTCAATCATGGAAGTCCTATTTTGCCCTGCCAGAATCTTACGGTATGTCACCATTTGAAATGTTGAAAATGTCAAAACTATTAATTTATAATCAGTTTTCATAAAGCTCCAACTTTAATATTACGTACATAATTTACTTATATTTAAGAATATAATGGCATATTGATTTTAACGGTTAATAATTAAAATGTAAACTTATTTTTATGACATGTGTTTTTCTATGGTATCATAGTTTTTGAAGGGGTGGACCGATTTCGATGCGGATAATTTGTTTGAAAGCTAACGTGATGAGGGCGCTTCTTAGCTACATTACTTGTTGATTTTGAAGGGTATTGATTTTCTTATTTTAGTGTTACCACATTTATTTATAACAAGGCAACCCTTAGTATCACTAGACTAGGTACTTATATCTAATCTGTGCACTAGACATTAACAGTTTGTGTGATATTTCCTACAATTTTTCCCTGTTTTTTAAACGCTACAAAAAAAATAATGATCAAAATTGGTCCATCCGTCCAGCCATGATGCAATGACTGATGCATGATTCATATATTTATGTGTATATTTCAAAATGTTATGACAATCCTGATAAACTATATTTTATATAATTGACCTTTTTTACTGTGTCAGGGTCTGCATGTTTGTGCAATGTTCAATTTAATTGACGTAACATTATTTCAATAGATCAATAAACCCAAATTTAATTCAGGTTACAGGATGTTTGTCTTAAGTCAGTACAGTATTACTATTTAAATTATGCGCTTCGCCTTTACACTTTATACTCTTTTTACTTTTATTTTTAAATTGGCTAACCTAATCTAAATTTAAGGGAAATGATTAATTTTGTGATATAACAACTCTATATAGATATCTTTAAAATACATTCGGATTTCCGAAGCTTGACGAATATAGCCGAAGCGCTTAATATAAATAGTACTATAATATACCTATAATATATTATATATAACATACTTGTTATCGAAATTACCCAAATACTAAACTCGTATCACGTTAGATACCTATTTTTAAATTTCAATCTATCAAACGAAGGAGATTATCAATTGGACTGTTTTTTATTAATTATGTGTTGCGCTATTATTCTAAAAAAACATAAATTAATAATTTAAAAAAGGAGACCAGGATTTGATGTTTTTTTAAAAGTATCTCATAGGGTTAAATATTTAAAGTACATTCGGATTTCCGAAGCTTGACAAATATAGTCGAAGCGCATAATTTAAATAGTACCTACCTACTACTGTAACTTGTTGCAGGTCCCGCAACAATTGCCGTCGCTGCCTTGGCTATTATCGTAGTTATTGGACAAACCGAAGCTGGTGAGTATGGTGTACTGTCTAATTTCACACCACTTAATTTTTTTTGTCTCTTTCTATCAATTTCGTTGAACTGTCACTATCTCCTTCTATCATTGAAAGAAGACAGCGATAACTTAATATTAGTTTAGTGAGTGCGCAACAAAATTACCACCATCACTTACTTTTTTTTTTTTTTTAAA
>NJDD01000480.1:65617-89581 GCA_002245505.1 Calephelis nemesis
TTTTTAATTGACACCTAATTTAATAAATTAAAGTCGAGATAACATTATTTCAATCCAATTTAAATCTTCTTACATATATATTCATAAGCATATGGGTCTCCTGCTGGTACCTAAGAGACAACCACGGACCATAGACACCATAGATGTGATAGATACGTCTCTGTCCTGCGGACAGGATGTTGGGTCTATGTGCAAGTCCACCGCTACCCTAACCTCCGAACTGGATCATAACAGTCATTATGGCGGTAGGAATGGTAAGGCGGTGGATCCCTACTGGTAGTGAAGTGCTGTGCAACACAGGTAATTACCAAAATTTTAAAAAGTGCTCGTCTCTTACGAGCTGCCTGACAGGCAGATGATCTATGTTACTCAACGGAACCGGACCAATATGGGAAAATTGCCATATTGGCAAGAGAAATCTCATGAAAAAAAACAAATTCAAAGTTAGAAAAGGGCAACGTCCGTCGGGCAAGTATGTTAGCGGAATTGGAATAATATTAATTTTTTCAAACAATTATTACCGGCGACTTATCACACTTATTTTTATTATTATTAACTCTTTATTGTACACAACTGATATAACAAAAAAATACTTAAAAGTAAAAAAAAAGTACAAAAGGCGAGCTTATCTCTAACAAAAGAAATTTCTTCCAGCCAACCCGTAAAAGGAAAGTAATAAATGAAATAAGTAGACTTAGTGTACAGATAAATAAACTACTAAATAAATACAATTTAATGAACTAAAACACATATAATTAAAAAAAAATAACAAAACAAATAAACGAAATTAAACTAAACATAAACCTAAAGTAAAATTATATGAACAAATTGAGAGTCTAAGCTATGGCAAATCAGATGTTTCTTGAAAGAATCAAGAGTTTCGCAACCACGAATTACATAAAGTAAGGAGTTCCACAACTTTACAGCATGGACTGTGAATGAATGGGAATATACTTACTTAACTTTCCTAAAAGAAAAGTAATTCTAAATTATTAGTAATGCAAATGACAAAATAAAATTTTAATTTTAAACAAAATTGTACTTAATAGGGATTCCAGGCGGTAGTAAACACTGTGGAAACAAAGTTTCCTTCAAGATTATCTTTGATGGAAGGCGCGTTTACAACCGTCCAGAACGCTTGTAAGTAGATCCCTAAGAAAAATAAAAACTTCTAATCGCATTATTCCAGCCGGAGGATGTCCATTGACATCAAAAATCCAGTCCTGCAGTCCAAAATGTCAGCAGAACTACGATTGCAGCCACGGCAAAATGTGCTGCTCCAACTCCTGCAACTCCAAGTCCTGTGTAGACGTCAACGCTTTCGGAGGAGACCGAGGCCAGGATAAATACTCTCAATGTAAGAAAATTTCATCAATGCTTATTAGTGATTAAATTTCAGCGGAATCACCACTGCAGCAACAGCTGTGTGCTGCAGTA
Organism: Calephelis nemesis; assembly: GCA_002245505.1. NCBI lineage: Eukaryota > Metazoa > Arthropoda > Insecta > Lepidoptera > Riodinidae > Calephelis > Calephelis nemesis. The sequence continues at coordinate 67,055 of NJDD01000480.1, forward strand.
ACTCCTGTAGGGCTACTCTTGAATCTCGATTTCATGCAAATTGGAAATTGGAATCGGATTTGTTATTTTAGATACTCTTGAACACAGTACTAGCGAATTATTAACATTTTGTTTTAAAACAATTCAATGAATCTGATAAAAAAAAATATGTTTATTATTACTTGAATGTTAATAAGTCGCCAGTGTGGTGTTCAAGAATACCTAAAATGACATATCCAATTCCAATTTCGAGTGTACCTATGAATCGAGATTCAAGAGTAACCCTACTGAAACTGAATTATTATCAACTAAATTTCTTCTAATTATTGCAGCCAGAATAAATACGTAAATGTAGCAACTTGTTTTTAACCTCACAAAGCGAATTGACAACTTACATAGGTATGTCTTCATAGTTCGACGGTGAAATGGCTGGATAGCATTCGTTTTATTTAATCATAATATGGAAAGACTAAAAAGTAATATTTTACAGGATCTCCCAAAATATCACAACTTGTCAGATAGATAACAAATTTTTCGATTTTCAGTCCCTTATTATTACCAATTGATAAAAATGTGTGCGTATGCTAGCGTACACTCGTAAGAAGTGAAGAAGTGAAACTTCTTTAAGACGTTATTTTTCAAAAAATAATTTACTGTATGCAACTTTACAGAAATTGGTTAAATAAAGTTTATTGCCAATCCCTACTCCGCTGGAGAAAGTATACTTGGAACCACGCGTGGTAGGGATAAGAACAAAGATGGCGCGTAACGGAAAAATGTGACGCGTAACGAAAAAATGTTACAAAATAGTGTAACAAAATAGTTTTCCAACCCCGATAAAGAAGCTTCACTTCAATAAGGAAAAGTATATCTTTGAAACGGTTGACTGATAAAATTGGTTGTAAGAACGTCAGTTGTCAATAACTGTAAAACTAAATAAACTGTTATACATGTTTGAAATGTGTTTGTAAGCGTGCGTGTTTGCGTGTGTGCGTATGTCTGACTGTCTGTCTACAGCGTCATAACTTATCACCGCAAGATTATTTTTTATTTTACATAAAAATTTTAAACCGGTTCACAGAATGTGTCTATCTTCCTACCTAGTTTCGAATGCGTACCTACTCATAATCTTAAAGTATATTAATACCTATATTACAAATCCTACAAGAGTGGGAATGAAATGGCTGTGGCATCTATATGTATGAATGGACAGACGAAAGTAGCACAAAACGGAATCTGTAAAGATTACATTTTGTGCCCTACGAAATGAAACCTTCTAATAGGTACCACTAAATCGCTAAGCTCTAGAAGTCTGTATCTATTGTTGCATGTAAAGTCCGTTTTATACATGTTTACCCGTTACATTGCTAATGTTGGTTAGCAACGCATGATTAACATGTTGGGTCTATCAGCATTTTTATCTTCAGATATTCTGTAAGCTTTTATAATCCAAAACTATCAATATACTTTTTTCGTGTGGAAATAAAACTTAAAAATGTTGGTCAAGACAGCAAATGATTATGAAAACTTAAAACATGATTTTCTGAACACTGAACAAAATCAGTTCAAAGACCTTTTTTCTAAAGCTAGGGAAAAATGCCTCTACTTAACAGAAGATTCTATCTAAAGGTAATCACCGATCATTCGCGTTAATCCTGGTTTTTCTATTTGCAATCAAAAAATATTACTTTTTTTTAAACCCAAGTTTAATTAAAAAAATTGTGTGTACTTATGTACACGTGTTAGAAATTATACTTCTTCGGCGTAATAAGATAAAATCTTTTTAAAAATTTTATCTTTTGCCTTATTTTACATTTGTAGACAAAATGACACTATATAAAAAAGGTATTTAATACATTAAAAGTTTTATTATAATGCATTATTTAGTTAAATGAAGTTTATTTCATATTGTATAAAAATATCACAAAAAACTAAAATGTTATCTATAGCTAACATTATCATATCGGTTTTTCGTGACGGTGTGCGCGCGCATCGTAAAAATTTACCCTCATATTTTTTTCCTAACGCGCCAAAAGAAGTATAACTTCAAAAATAGTTCTTCTCGCCTATATCCCCGAATAGGTAGCAGAGGCATTACCAGTGCACCTATGGGCACAACTGGTCGAAGACACATAGTTCCACAATGGGCACATATCCAATCCCGGGAAACGTTATTTTTATTGGAAAATTAAAAAAACCTGTTTCCTTTTTTTGTTGCCCGACCCCGGGATCGAACCCGGGACGTCAAGAAGTCAAGTGCGTCTCCGAACTGCTAGAGTACACAGGCGACAAGTTTAAATAAAGGAATTCAAAATTTGGTGTCCAATATTGAAATCAAAAGATTTAATATTTTTTTTATTCATTTACAGCTGGTGGCCCTGGGACTTACTGCAACAACCAGAAATGCAGTTCCTTTGAAGTTTGCAAGCCGGACCCTGTCACAAAGAAGATGAAATGCATGAGAGCCTAAAAAGATAAATTAATGTGAAAAAAATCAATCATACAATAGAATAAAATAAAAATTCCCTCCACCAAAATAATGTTTTAGACAAGACTAAAAGGGTTCAGTATGATCATAATGTATATTTATGAATTGTCTTTGCATAATTTAAGAGGCATATAATGGCTGCGGCCGTTGACGAGTTAAAAATGAATTAGTCTTGCTTAAATATACCATTCCGAAGTCTTATTAATGTTAGCGACAACTTTTAGTGAAAAATCTCATTACTCTAAAATTTATGTTTTGTAAAACCTTATCTTCTCTCATACTAACTATTATAACTTAGTAGTAGTGCCATATTTGGCCTGTTTAGTAATTTATTATGGTTAAGGTAATTTAAAATTTTTATTAAAATTTTCAATAAAATAATCTTACCTTTCGTTTCCTCCGCTACCATTTACTACTCAAAAAAAAAGGATTGTAAAGCAATAACCTATAAGTTCTTAGTACCATGTATTATTTACGACTCTTATTTACTTTTTAACTGGTTCAGTTGAAAACTTTTAAATGTCTAATCTAATTGTAATCTAAGTTCAGAATTTTTTATGACTATAAAAATATATTTATTTAGTAGAATAAAAAATAAATTGATTGAATTGATCTTGTATTACTTAAATCTTTTCTTGTCATTGGGATAGTCTTATTGCCATTCGTCGTTAATCTGATGAAGAGATGAGTTGAGAGAGGGAAGGCGTTGTAACCCGGAGGCCGGACGCTACGGTCTCCGAGTTACATCGCCTTCCCTATTCCTGACGCCATAACAGCCGGCATACATAAACAATTGGCAATATAATTATTTTGGTGTTGTAGGTCCAACAAAATTAAATACTTTTGATATTCTTGGGCTAAGCATACTAACTTTTGTATTGTCATTGTCGAAATCTCGTTATTAGTAACACATTAAATACCCACCTTTTCGAGTCTATAGGTGCATTACCTACATATTTCCATCTAAAAATCTAGAAATCTTTCAACTTGTGCATTTTGTGCTCGAATTTCTTAGAGTACAGATTCTCCTCATAAAGCTTCGGTTGCAGCGTAAAACGTTAATTTGCATGTGCATATTGTTATTTTTATTGAAATGTTAGTCATACTGTAACATTGGTCGTTTAAAGGTATAAGGTTAGGTTTGTTTGGAGCTGGATACGTTTTAAGTCTACGATTTCTGATATCCCACTTTCCGATCTAATTCATTATTACACACCGTCTTTCCTGTTTTGAATCAGGCTATAGTCAAGGGTGGCTCCAAGAAAGATCATGACTCCAATGACCCCACCCTCCTAGGCCGGGGTACATCCAGGTCAAATAGTATTTTTTGAATTTATTTATTATTTATTTTATGATATTGGAAGGCAAACAAGCCGACGGATTTCCTGATGGTAAGAAATTCACACCACCTAGAGACACCAAAGGTGGTAATGGTGCGTTGCCAAATGTTAGACCTCGAGCAAAAGTAAGTTTACCGGCTACTTTGCCCTCCAAACCGGAACACGTCATGACGTTATGGCGGCAGGAATAGGTAAAGCGGTGGTACCAATCCGGGTGAGTCGCTGCAAAACTCTACCACCTAGTCAGATGGCACGGTGTTAGTGACGGTAAGCCTATGCTCGCCTTTTACGAGCTGCCTGGCGGGAAGGCAGATGGTCTATTCTGCAAAGAAGCCCGGACCAACACAGGGAATCTGCCTGCCTTGAATAAACCTTGAGCATGTGAGCTCACCCAGGTTTAAAAACTGAACCCGTATATGGGCTTATATTATATAGTAACACCATATATATACGCTAACCGTACGGTTATTTCTTACCATCAGGAGAGCCGTATGCTTGTTTGCTGACCTCTCACATAAAAAACTAAGTATTCCAAAAAGTATCTTTACGTTCGTATCTCCAATTCTAAATACCCACGACTAGCCTAAGATACTAATCATAATATGATGGGAGCCAATCCAACTGGGCACAAACACAATCCCGGACAACGTCATTTTTATTTGAAAAATAAAGCATTTTCAAATATAGAAAAAATAGGCAGAGGCACAACCAGGGCAGCCAAGACTAGCCGAAGACACTAAATGTGATAGGTGGCAAGCCAATCGAACACATCCAATGGCGGACAACGTTATTTTTAATTAGGAAATTGAAAAAAACACATTTTGTTTTCCGACCCGGGGCTCGAGCCCAGGACTACATGTAGTCAAGTCAAGTGAAGTCAAGTAACGCCTGGTATTTGTTCATAAAAAATAAAGCAGCTAAGTCGGTGATCACCCTACAAGCAAAGCTCACAAGTTCGTATAGTCAATATTTCGTGAGCACGCCTCAACGTAGGAACCTATGGTAGTAACCGGCCCGCTTTGACAGCGGCAACAGGCTGTGAGGCTTCACAACCGTCGCGGTTATAATAACTTGTTACGCGTTTATTTTAAAAGCAATTAACTGACCCGGCAGACGTTTTTCTGCTATTTAAATTTTTCTTAGTGCGATTTTAGTAAAAAACTTGGGGTGAGTGACCCTTATCAGGGGTAAGAAAAATAATAGTAGCATCGGATGAATCGTCTCAGACCTACTGAATATGCATATAAAATTTAGTGAAAATCGGTATAGCCGTTTCAGATGAGTGACACAAGAATTTTATAAGTATCTAAGATTTTTTAACGTAAGTTTAGAAAAAAAATGGCTTAGTCCCCTTATCACTTAGGGGTATAAAATATAAATAGTAATCGATTCTCAGACCTGCTGGTGAAAATCTCAGACCTGTTGGTGAAAATCGGTAAAGGTGTTTCGGAGGTATGGTAACTAACTGACGCGAGAATTTTATTCATAAGATAAAGAAGTAATCTTTTTCTAATGACTCATATTGCAGTTTAAGATTTTATCCGTGTAATTCACTGTCAACCAGAAATCTATTCTAGTCTAGTTTAGATAAAAATAATTTTAACTAAACATACTTAGTCAAATAGTCTGCGTTGGGATGTGTCAATCCCATCGCCTGCAATGATCTAAAACATTAAATAGCGGTGATCTTAATTTCATTATAATATATCATGTACTAGCTGTCCCGACGAACTTCGTTCCACCAGCTCCGTTTGTGTGGGAAAATTTTAAGTGTTGGTTTTCCTAGCCTTTTACACCTTCCCTGGGCTTCTGCAAATAATTCAAAAGGAGGAAAATCGGTCCAGCCGTTCTCGAGTTTTAGCAAGACTAACGAACAGCAATTGATTTATATATATATATATATATGTATATAATATACTTCATTATAATACATTTAGGTATTATGTGGCAAGCAGACTCAGCAAACTTCATTCTATTTTTATTTTATTTTATGATATTGAGAGGAAAATAAGCAGACATATTTCCTGATGGTAAGAAATTCAAGCCGCCTAGAAACACCAAAGGTGGTACACCAAACGCACCATGCGTTGCCAAGCTGAGGCCGGGATGTTAGGCCTCGAACAAAAGTAAGTTTACTGGCTACCTTACCCTCCGAACCGGAACACGTCATGACGTTATGGCGGCAGAAATAGGTAAGGCGGTGACACCAATCCAAGTGATTCGGTGCGAATCTCTATCACCTAGTCAAACGTCACGATGTTAGTGATGGTAAGCCTATGCTCGCCTTTTACGAGCTGCCTGGCAGGAAGGCAGATGGCCTATTCTGCAAAGCAAAAGGGGAAAAATACTCATAATTTACACAAAAATCAATAATTACGAAAAAAATATACGTGTCTAGGCGTAATTGTCACGATGTTGGTCTCACGCCGCTTTCTTTCGCATTCTTACCATCAGGAAATCAGTCTGCTTGTTTGCCTTCCAATATCATAAAAACAAAATGAGTTAATGTAGGTAGGAATTAGTCTAATTTTATTCAAATAAAGTGCACAAGTAAAATATTTATGGAGAGTGTATGGTGTATTTTCTCGCTGCCGCCAAATCTCACTTGAATGAGATTGAGTAACGAAGCCACCGCTTTACTCAAGACCCTGACATGACTTTAAATTATGACTTATGACCTGTAGGGTTACTCTTGAATCTCGATTAATGCAATATTGGAATTTGGAATCGGATCTGTCACTTTATTTACTCTTGAACACAATACTAGCGAATTGTCAAAGTTTAATTCATAATAAACAATACAATAGATCATTTAATCCGATTCGTTGAATTTTGTTGTAAGTAACTAAATGTTAATCATCCGTTATTACTGTGTTCCAGAGTACCTAAAATGACAAATCCGATTCTAATTTCCAATTTGCATTAAGTCGATATTCGAGGGTAACCCTTCTGATATGACTTATGATCTGAAATGACTTATGACGATAAAAAAGAATTTATTAATACGGAAGACGTGGCAGCATGGCCTAAAAGTCTTAACCAGCCCTGGAAAGGGGCAAATTAACCTAACTTGCTCTCCAAGGCGGAATAAGGCAATATTTATTAATATACCCATTAAATTCATTAATTTGCGTATTTCTGGTTTGAGGCTAACCTAGTTACTAACCTACTTAATCACGAAACTTAGGACCTTGTAAACTCTTTTAGTAGGTAATTGTCACGCTAAAGCTTTATCGGAGATTGTCATAAACGTGCGTGAGCTGGTAACAGAGAATTTGGTAGAAATTTGTAACCAAAACTATTTCAATCCACGATTTCTAGTCTTTTTCACATCAAATGGTATTTTATCGAAAATATCTACTTTAAACTTTAAAGTTCAAAGATTTCGCCCAAACAAACATACTTATATACATTTCAAGTTAAATAAAAGCTTTTGAAAAAGGAATTTAGTTCCTGTAAATACAATTTCTAACAAATTTACAAAATATTGACTTCAAATAATTGTAAGTGCCTATATTAGCCAGTGGCTGCAACCAGTTGCTTTATAACTGCTAAATTTTATACCAACGACACACGCAATAAATGTCTCAACTAATTATTAATTAGGCCTTGAATACACGATATCGATTTTCACTTAAATGCAGCTATAATTTCTTTACCTAATGACTATACAATGCATCAGTTTTTGAATAGTACACCTTTTTCATCTGTCGCAAATAAACTCTCTAATATGTTGTAAATAATTAAGCGCTGTCAAAATGCGAAAAAAAGCTCTGATTTTAATTTGTTAATTATCGAGTTGTCCAAAAACTAAGAATTTTTATCGATTTTCCTGGAATAGCATCATCAGATTCAGAGTTGTGGCAAGAGTACCTAAAATGACATATACGATTCCAATTTCCAATTTGTATGAAATCGAGATTCAATAGTAGCCCTACAGACTGCGAATAGAGGTCTAGAGCCCGAGTTCAGGAAACAATCAAACGTCTTACGGACTTCGCCAAGCTTGTCGAATTCACTACGAAGTAAACCAACTCGCACTTAACAATTCAAAACTCACATAGCAGATAATCTTAATTTTTTTATAATAAACTCCCAAAAAACTTACCAAACCTTCAAAAATTTTGATACCACAGACTGACACCCACAATTCGTTTAATTTCGGATAAAAATTGGATAACTAACCATTACCATCTTTGATTTCGTTGTGTTTGCAGAAGGAAAGTAAAGGTTCAACGGTACCAAGTCAGTCGATCTACAAACCACATGTAACTTCTACAAACTATTAAACGTATGGGCCTATATATTGAAATGTTTTAGTTAAGGGATTTAGGATCATAGTCCATAGACAATCTTTGTGCCCAATTTCCTTGCCACCGTTCGAGCCGTTGAAGTGTATTGTTAATTTTTGCACACATCTTTTCAAAAGTTATTTCTTGTTTGAGCACATTTGTGATAATTTTGAATTAACACGAAAGTATCTTAATAATGTTACCAAAAACAATACAAATGTAATTAATACATAAATAAATATTCCTGGACAAGTTACACAAATTAAACCTAACCCCAAAGTAAGCAAATTATATGCTTGTGCTATGGATGTTAGTCAACGATTCTATTACATAGAAATACTTAAATAAATACAAGAATAAATTTAAAATGCAGATATATATAAATGTTCGAAATACAAATGCCTGTCCCCGTCGGGAATAGGACCCTAGACTCTCAGTTGGTCAGTGTAGACAGGCGTGTACGCTAGCCACTCGACCAACCAGGTGGTCATTCTTCTAATTCTTGCAAATTAATTAGGCAACATAATTTTAACGAAACAAATTTGATAAAAAAAAATATAACATTGCATCGGCTTTGTTTTCAAACGAAATCATCGTTTCATTTAATTTCATTTTTCATTTAAATTTACATAAAATAATTTCATAAAAAATGAATGTTAAAAGCAGAACACAGTGATCTAGACTATACATTAGAGTGATGAATGAAAAATCCATGTAGTGAGTGTCACTGAGTGATTACGAAATGAATGGTGAAATACCGGACCAGCAAGATACTTCTCGACCTATTCCACTGTGGGAGAGACTTGGCTGTGCTCGCCTTTGCCAACGACGCTTCCAAAGGAAGGTAGCCCCTGAAACTGCAGCTGGACGGAAATCAAGGTAGGTTGTTTTTACTTTTCCGTTAACGCCAGACATCCTATTTCACACCAAAGTAACCAATGACTTTTCAACCGACGGAAAGACGGAGTATGTTCTCAATCTGATATGAATAGTTTTTTTTTTTATATTAGACCATTATGTAGCCCCTTTTTGAAAGAGTTTCATATATTTAAATACTTAAATACACTCTCAAGGTTGCCAGCACCGTTACATATACCATTTCATGGCAATTTGCTTTTTTGAGTTGTACTCTAATACTTGACTAAAAAGTTACACAAATTGAATTTAACTCCAAAGCAACAAATTACATTATGCTTGTGTTATGGGTCAATAGATAGAAATACTTAAATAGATACCAGAATAAATTTAATATGCACCAAGGACCTGAAGGCTGAAATGCAGACATCTAAATTCATTGTACAGTAACATTATTATTATGACTAGTGGTCGCCCATTATGGGTCGAAATTCAGCCATAATAAATTTTAATATGTTGTTGATAAGAAAGCCATCTTCATGTCTCAAGACCGACTACTTTGTTTCCAAATATTTTAGTGCGCCATCTGTGATATTTTATCGTTATCACCAATATATATCCCCTCAATTTTCGTAAAAAGGGGTCAAAAGTTTTGGCATCACGTATTAATATATAGACTATCGAGGGCAAGATATCGATTGACAAGTAACGATAGTAGGTTTTTAAATAAGTACCTAGCTGTAAAATTGTAAAAACAACCAAGACTAATTTGTTTGACCAATGTACGTACTATCACTTGTTTGTGCTTAGTAAATATTGCCCTTTCTGCACTAATATGAAAATAATGGGTACAAAATTACATATTGACTTGTGAATGTTTGATGTTTTTTTTTCTTGACAATATGGAATACAAACAAAATTGTTGAGCTTACATCAAAATTTTTATTTTGTTAAACCAATTGCATAGAAAGTGAAAAGCGAAAGATTAAATTCGGGGTTTCTCAAACTTGGTGTTCTACGTACTTCTAAGTAGAGGTTAGCCTTCAAGTCTAATATTAGACTTAAAAGTTTGAAGCGAACCCTGTTTTCAACCGACGAAAAAAGGAGGAGGTTCTCAATTCGACCCGTATGTTGTTTTTTGTATGTATGTTTCGCGATTATTCCGGTGTTTGTGGACGGATTTCCAAAATTGTTTTTTTAATTGTAAGCCTATACTCCCGCGGTGGTCTCATTATAATTTGGTCCAGGTCTACATTAGCATTAATGAAAAAACCATATATGTTCCAAATTGCAAGTCGGTTTCTTGCAGTTTTACTGCGTTTAAGTTATTATATTTATGTTTATTCATCATCATCTACCTAGACTCTAGGTAGATGATTTTTACTTAAGGAAATAGAAGTTATTATTTATTATTTTATTACGGTTATTGCAGTTATACTGAACTTAAATTATAACTTTGACTTTTGTACTTACCAATTTCTTTTTTAATAAAAATCATTGTGATACCTTTACAAAAAATATTATGTACTCTCATAACGCCATCGAGCTTTTTAAATTTCGGATACTTTGGGAAGCCCTAGACTTTAATTAAAAGTCCTGTGCAGGGTCTTCCGGATTATTCGAAGGCCAGACGTGTAAACTGTGGTGGTTCTTTAAATACAGAGCAACAGCAGGTATACTGGCCAATGGCATGGTGAATGCGAAGACGACCTCATTTCGCTCTTAGCAGGAACTCTATCTTATGGCTTTTAGTCGGTTCGAGTTCAACATAAACTCTCTCCTGTGTGTGTCGGGTATCTTTGGGAATTTTCTATACTTTAAAAAAAGGTACCAATACTGGCCACGTAATTCGTAACAAACGATCATAGTCTTGTCACTAACACCGCGATCCTGACTGGGTGGTAGAACCTGTGACGAAGTTCCTGTTTTTGTACAACAGCGTTACTTATGGACACAATTCTATGGTCAGAGCTTCCTGTTGTTTGTTCTAGCTTAAAGAACATGTCAGCAGCTTAACTTACTCATTTTATTTATTTTTATGACATTAGAAGGCAATCAAGCAGACTGATTTTTTTAGTGGTAAGTGAATAAGAATGAGAGACACCAAAGATGGCAATGGCACGTTGCCAACCATAACGAAAATGAAAATATTTATTTGCGGGATGTATGTGTTAATAAGTTGTTACAAAGATATTCAAGCATACAACATACATATATTTTATCACATTGTGGTGTGCAAATATTTAATTACATTTAGAGAAGTTAAATATTTATACTATACATTTTGTCACTTAAATCTTAGCACTTATTTATATTTTTAATAGATATTTTATTTATTTATACGAGTATGTTTGATCAGCTTCATAATTTATAACAAACCATTTTAAAGGAAGATTAATTTTAATCCTATTTAGGCCTCCAACAAAAATAAGTTTAGCGGTTACCTTATCCGCCAAACCACTGGCGCTGACGTTATGGCGGCAGGAATAAGTGCGGTTAAATATGCATAAAACCAATTTAACGTTAAATTTATTTGTTTTTCGGAGTTTTGGAGGGATTTCGAGAGAAAGTTTACGCAGGTTTTTCATAGTTATTGAACTTCGTGTACGTATTGAGTACATCTATTTTGGCGGCATTGTGTATAATTCAGAGTGCACAAGTAAAATTTTTACGAAGAAATTAGTAATAATAAAAATTGGTTGGTCCGGGCTCCATTGCAGAATAGACCATCTGCCTTTCTTGCCAAGCAGCTCGTAAATGGCGAGCATAGGCTTACCGTCACTAACACCGTGACATCTGACTAGGTGGTAGAGTTTCGCAGCGACTCACCCGGATTGGTACCACCGCCTTACCTATTCCTGCCGCCATAACGTCATGACGTGTTCCGCTTCGGAGGGTAAGGTAGCCGGTAAACTTACTTTTGCTCGAGGCCTAACATCTTGACCTCAAGTTGGCAACGCACCATTACCGTCTTTGGTGTCTCTTGCGGCGTGAATTTTTTACCATCAGAGAATCCGTCTGCATGTTTGCCATCTTATAACATAAAAAAAAATAAAAAAAAAATACTGCTGGACAAATAACACAAATTGAATCTAACCCCAAAGTAAGCAAATTTTATGCTTTTGTTTTGATTGTAGTCAACGATACTGATACATAGAAATACTAAAATAGACAACAGTCTATTTTAGTATTTATCTATTTATCTATGTACAAACAAATTTAATAAACACCTAGACCCGGAAACGTATACTTACATCTAAATGTTCATCACACAAAGGCATGCCTCCCTTAGGAATCGAACACGAGCCTCGCGGTTGATCAGTGTAAAATCAACAATCACTTAATGTGTTAGGTAAAGATACCACCGCTTTACTTAAGACCCTGACATGACCGACTATGACCTATGACTATCTAACATCCAAAATAACATACAATCAAGTTGAGAATCTCCTCCTTTTTTTATGTCAGTTAACAAAACAGGTGGTCATATGAAACAATATCAAAAATATCATACAGGAAACTATTCACAAAATAATCAAAAATTAATACCAAACCATTCGTCATTATTGAGAGCGACATATTTTGATATCGTGACGAACAGTAATTACCATTTAATGGCGGCAGATAGTGGTAATATAGGGTGGTAATGATTACCACTGCTGATTGTGATTTCATAGATGAATTATTATGACATGTACCTATGCGTATAGTCGATCCGTACGTACTTAGGTAATAAATGCACTGTCTATTACTCTTTAATGCCGAAATCTGGAAACTGATTTTATTGAAACACGAAGATCCTTAGCCAAAAGCGTAGCCAGGATTTATATAGAGCCAGACAAAACAAATCCTAAACTATATTTTTTAAATAATTGTTTTTATCACATTTATATCTAATTTTAAAACAAAATATGGTAGCCAGATAAAAGTTTACTTTCTGAATATCTGTGTGGTTCTTCACAAAATCTCTTTAAACTTCTATTTCTATTTATTCTTTTGTTGAAAAATTTCTTGCCCACTCTTACCATATGTAGTTACCATCGTACAAACTATGTGAACGATCTTTTGGGTGGTGGAGTCGCTACTCTCTTCTGCCTGTACATCGCTAAGCCCATGTCCTGGACTATGTAGAATAGATCACGAGCCTCTTTGCCTGTATAGTTAGTAAGAGGCGAAAAAGCACTAAATTAAGTTAAAGTAAGAAGCGCGGGAGTTTAAAAGGATTATTTCCAACGAGACCTAGTGGTAGAGTAGACTTACCATTGCACGCAAACACATACATACATACATGTCTACACGTCAAGTCACTTACGGGGTTGGCAGGGATTATCAAGAACCAAGTCTTAGGATCCTGGCAGACCTGCCTGGCTTCCTCCACATTCATTATCGTAAACAAACAGGTTTCGGAGTTTCCCTTGGTACCTACATCCATCTACATTCGCATTGTACGAGTATATCTGCTTTGTCAATCTTTCATCTATCATTCATTACACATGACCGAACCAGCGGAGAATGCCTTTTCTCATTTTGACACCAACACTTTCTTCCAGTCATTATTATTATTTTTATTTCATTATTTTTCTAGGATTTCACTGTTACAAATGCGGTCAGCGAGCGTTACGCACAGATTTTCCGTTGCGCTCTTATTTCAACCGCATTTATCCCACTCTATTGCTATTTCTGACATACCCAAATCTCGTTTCCATACTACAACTGAGTCATTTGAGTATTCAGACCAAAGCATAGCATCTTGGGCATATTAATACACATCCTAATAATATTCTCTCCACTGTTTTAACACGTCATTCTCTTTAACATTTCTCTTTCACAATGTGTTTGGTGGTATTCTTGAAACAAAGGCACAATTCTTTGTTCAACTCTATCATACTGTCATTAGTCTGCAAACATGATACATAGTCCGGAAAGGCTTACTTCTTTCTTTCAACAGAGGCTTTGACCTCTTCATTCCAAAATGTCTCATCATTCAACTTATACAAGATCCCCCTCCCTCAAAGCATCCCTCACAGAACCTCAAAACGACGTCAACGACGAGTCAACGACGAGTTTATAGGAGCATAGGCCTCTCCCACAAAAACTTCCATATCTCCCAACTTATTAGGGATCCAGAGCAGTCTTGGGCCAAACAGACCATTACCTTTCAAAATTAAGGCAAAGAAAAACGAATGAAATGATACCGACCCCAGCGCAGTCTTTGTCATTCTGCGGTACACCAAGCCACAGGGTCAATCCGCCACCGGAGAGAACAAAAGTATCACTACCCTTTCGCTTAGTCTCGGTTATACCTACACAGTAAATCCAGACATCTCTCATCCAATACCTTTCCATCCCTCACATTTGAAGTGTCTATTTGGCACTCTCCACTCCTCGCTTCGTCTACTTGTGCCTGACGTGATGGGTGGCGGTCCCCAGCGCTGCATTTGACTTTTTTCGTAAAGACGAGGGCGGATCGTTACGCGTCGCCTCCAGGGAAGTACCTAACCCGCTTTGCAGTACTTTTTCGGGCTAGTATTGCAGTCTAGTAAAGTGGAAGGGATTGCAAGGTGCACGCTTTTGGCCAATGATCCCCGATTTACAATCGACTCAACTTGATAGAACATTTTCTTCGAGAACAACATTTGAAAATAAAAAGTGTTTTCAGTCAGACTTTTTTACAAATCCTTTTTAATAAATGAAAACTAATAAAATGAACAAGAAAAAGGTAAGCCCTGCTTTTGTGCATTTTTATTGCGCATTTCTGTTAAATTTATTTAGGGTTATATTTATTATACTAATAAACTCTTTATTGTACAACTAAATAATGAAATTGTTACATATTACATTGATTAAAACATATTTTATACAAAAGGTTGTTTTATCGCTAACAGGCGATCTCTTCCAAACAACCAACGTTTAGAAGATAAGTACATCAAAATAAGGAGAAAGTACAATATCTGTTTATAAATCTTTCAAATAATTAATTTAGGAAGTAATCTAACATTTTAAAACAATAGTGTTAAAATTATAAATAAAAGTTAAAACAAAAAAATGTATGCACATTAAATAGGTAGTGAACATTTTACAAGTTGCCCAGTTACAAATTTGGTTCTAAAGTATTCAGGTAAAATTCCTTTGCCATCTTCTTAAGTGGTTAATCCATGGTTGCTTTCTGCCTGTCTTATTTTAACAGGCAGCGAGTTCCATAGCTTAATAGCCCGTACTGTGAACGAATATTTATAGAATTTAGTTTTAGGCTCCGGAATCTTTAACAAAAACCTTTTGCAATGACGTTGGCCAACGTTATTTTGATTATGAAAAATAAACCTCTCTTTAAGATAGACGGGGGTATTGGTATTAAAGAGAACACTAAATAAAAGATTGAGTATAAGCGCATTCCTGCGAAGACGAATCGGTAACCACCTGAGTTTTGTTCGAAAATCGGAAACTTGGTCATAATTGCGAAGTCCAAACATGAACCGTATGGCAACATTTTCAAGACGCTCTAGTTTATTTAATTGATCTAATTTTTTTTAATTGAAACTAGAGCAGTTTATTTAATTGATCTTCAGTCAAATTCATGTAACAAGCATCTGCATAATCATTATATTTATTAATAAAGGGTTAAATTTATTTACATTTTAAAATTGTTTGCAATTCATAATTTAAATTGTTATAAACATATAACTATTTTTTGTACGAACATTAAATAATTACTTTTTATATTTTTTTAAATGTTTGCACACCACAATGTGGTAGAATAAATAATTTTGTAACAACTTCAACACGCATATTCCGCAAGTAAATTTTCTTTCTTTCAAGTACATATTTTAAAAATGTGTACCTGTGCAATAAAAAAAATAAAAAAAATTGTTGATTTATACATTAATGTAAATGTAAATTTTAATAATAATGTAAATTTTTACATTTTTACATTTACATTTTAGAAATTTATTCACACCAAATGCTTAACACACTAAACAGAGCTTGGGGCACAGACATTCTTTGGACTGGTACAAAAAGCATTAGCATATCTTCGTACAGCATGTGTAGATGGTGATGTTCGGGCAGCAGCAACCACCACAGCAACCGCCGCAGCAAACTCCGCAAGGTCCACACATTTTGATTGTATTGTAGTAAAACGTTCAAAGGTTTTCAAAATATTTAGATTCGTGATGGATTCGGATGAGATATGCTAGATTATTTTTTTTATACTTTTAATATGTTTTTCACTTGAAGTATTTGATTGAACTTGTCTTCTTCATGTCGGTAATTTCGTCGAGTAGGAGAGTAGGTCGTAAAATTTAATCTAATTTTATACCGCAAAGGGGATCTTTATCGCATGAATGTTTTTTTTTATATATTTTAGAGGCTAGCTAACAAGTATATGAGTTCACCTGATGGTAAGCATAATGGTAACAAATACAACATAGATGTTACAGGTGCGTAGTGGCACAGTCTTAATACTAACAGTCGGCCGACTCATGTACTTGCCCAGAGCAACGCTGGGGGGAACGCGGGGAAGCGAGCGGCAGGGTCGGCGAGCGCAAACTCCATACAGTTTGCACTCGTTATTTGTTAAAAATATTTTATAGTGTATTTTATTATAATATAAATACTTGCTGTCTTGTAAATTTATAATGGTTTACAGGATGTGTTCCGTTTTTATTCGTAAATAAGCCATCCGGCTTGCTGACGTTTCGTCCACAAAATTTTCATCCACAATGGATGAAACGACACCTTTTTCATTTATTATTTTTCCACTGTCGATTCGTGCACCATTAAAATTATTTTTTAAACAGTCAGATACAAAGCTTTAACAAAATAAATCGATCCATCCATTTATGTTTTAAAATTTTATACATAAATTGATACATCAAAATCACCAATTACTCAAGATTTAATTAAACATTTTTTTACACGTATGATGAAGTTTATCACATAATAGTAAATAGTATAAAGTTAAAGTGGGTAAAACAAATCCAAATATTTTATGGATAGCATGGTGAAAATTATTTCACTCCTATGTGCTGTACGAAGCAAAAAAGCTTTATAATGGATTCATAAATATATCACATATTGCGAATTATACATAATGAATGATTTTAGTTTGAATTGATTATATCTGTGATTAAACATAGTAAGTAGGTAATGCCAAATCAATGTAGCTGTTGTCACATATATATTATGTTTTTTTGTTATTATATTGTTCATTAGCTTACAACTTTTTTATCTGACTGTACTAAACAACTTCAATAATTTGATAGTGAACGAATCGTCGGTGAAAAAAATAATAAAATAAAAGGTGTCGTTTCGTCCACTGTAGATGAAAATTTTGTGGACGAAACTTCAGCAAGACCATCATCGGTTTCATTATTAACTTCACATTTTTTTGTTTGCCATTTTAAAATAAAACTTTTAGATGAAATGTTTAAAATGTTATTATTTGACAACCCTGACCCTTAACGACTTGCCGTGGGTAGGTATATAAAATGTCGGCATGAATTCAATAACAAAGGAGTTGGACTACTGGTAGGTAGAATTCTTAATACTGTGGTAGTGGTATTGTTATAAATGACTTGTTCCTTACGAGCTGCCTGGAGAGACAGATGGTCTATAATAAACAAATCAGATCTTGAAGCTAAGCAACTTTTTATCCTGATCCTGTGAGATAGCTGAATACCAAATTTTTGAGCCAGGCTTTGGACAACAACCAGCTATACCTATGTATCTAGACTACCAATGGTCAGACTTCGTCTGCTTTGAACATTTTTTTATGATATTGGAAGGCAAACAAGCAAACGGAAGACACCAAAGGTGGTAATGGTGCGTTGCCAAGCTGAGGCCGGGAGTTAGGCCCCGATCAAAACTAAGTTTACCTTCTACCTTCCTTTCCTCTTATATTTGCACTAGCGAAACAATTCAGATAAGTATATACCTATATCACTAAATATTTTGATGGCAATGAAGTTGTCACATCCCGACGCCCATATTTATACATATACGGACATAGGACTGCAGGGGTAGTTTACAATAAAGCTAACAGGTTATAGACTAAGAGCCATGGCCTAATTCAATTTAATTATCCGGTCCACAAGTGGAGAGTTTGATTTTACACTGCCGACCACCATAACCATTCTGTTGTTCTGAGCCAGCTTTCGATCAATCTGCTTTTCCATATGTTGTTCGTTTCCGTATAATTAACAAGCGGCTGCAACTGATGCATCATAAGGAGAGTCCTGAAGTCTGGGCTAGTGTAGAGCATGGGGTTGGGCGTACGTCAACCTCAAAGGAAAGCCACGGTACTGGTCACCGCCACCACTACATTGATGGACGCCTTGCACCTCGTAGAACTAGGACCTCCTGCTCGAAATAGGAGTTCATTTTGAACAGTCACAGACAGTAACGTCACTGAGTTAATAACACATCCAGGTGCAACTGAAAATTGATGGCAAAGTGCTCATATGTTTTCTTTTAAGTGCTACTATTTAAAATACACACTCTTACCACAGTATTAAGAATTCTACCTACCAGTAGTCCAACTCCTTTGTTCTTAAATTCATTCCGACATTTTATATACCTACTCACGGCAAGTCAGTCAAGGGTCAGGGTTGTCAAATAATAACATTTTAAACATTTCATCTAAAAGTTTTATTTTAAACATGGCAAACAAAAAAAATCTGAAGTTAATAATAAAACCGATGATGGTCTTGCTGAAGTTTCGTCCCCAAAATTTTCATCCACAGTGGACGAAACGACACCTTTTATTTTATCATTTTTTCACCGACGACGATTCGTTCACTATCAAATTATTGAAGTTGTTTAGTACAGTCAGATGAAAAAGTTTATGCTAATGAACAATATAATAACAAAAAAAAAACATAATACATATGTGACAACAGCTACATTGATTTGGCATTACCTACTTACTATTTTTAATCACAGATATAATCAATTCAAACTAAAATCATTCATGATGTATAATTCGCAGTATGTGATATATTTATGAATCCATAATAAAGCTTTTTTGCTTCGTACCGCACCTAGGAGTGAAATAATTTTCACCATGCTATCCATAAAATATTTGGATTTGTTTTACCCACTTCAACTTTATAATAATTACTATTATGTGCTAAACTTCATCATACGTGTAAAAAAAAATTAATTAAATCTTGAGTAACTGGTGATTTTGATGTATCAATTTATATATAAAAGTTTAAAACATATACCTAAATGGATCGCTTTATTTTGTTAAAGCTTTGTATCTGACTGTATAAAAAAAATAATGGTGAACGAATCAACAGTGGAAAAATAATAAATTAAAAAGGTGTCGTTTCATCCATTGTGGATAAAAATTTTGTGAACGAAACGTCAGCAAGCCGGATGGCTTATTTACTAATAAAAACGGAACACATCATGTAAACCATTATAAATTTACATGACAGCAAGTGTTACATTATAATAAAATACACTATAACATATTTTTTAACAAATAACGAGTGCAAACCCTTCTAGATAGAGAGCGCAAACTGTATGGAGTTTGCGCTCGCCGACCCTGCCGCTCGCTTCCCCGCGTTCCCCCCAGCGTTGCTCTGCAAGTACATGAGTCGGACGACTATTTGGGTATGGCGCGGTTGGGCAACCGCCCAGAACGTCAAAATGTAAAGTGGCGTCAAATCCTGTACGCTATATATTATTTACCTTTTAGTATGGGTTTGAACAGCATGTAGGGGGCGCCGTATAAATTACGCCCAGGGCACTGCTACTACTAAAACCGCTACTGTCTAAAACCTAATTAGTCAAACACTAATTAGGTTCCGTTTTGGCAAAGCGTGTAAAAGTTCTGGTTGGACAAATCTACGAAAAGTACCTACTACTTACTAGCTCATCAGATTTATAAGTAGTTTTAATTAGTCAAACATTTTCCGTTTCTCGTTCTTATACTTATACTTTTTTCGTCAGTCTCAGGTCTCTAACTTTCAGAAGTGCATAGTCTTTATTTCTTTCTGTAGTTTTTGGCATTCGCATTAGCATTTTGCCATTAGTCAAGAAGAAGTTTGTACCAAGTTAACCGATTTACCAAAATCGTGTTTAAATTATTCAAAATTAGTCACAAGCCGTCAGTAAAAATCATGTTGGGTGTTAAATAAAGCGGTTGCTTCATTACTCAAGCTCATATAGTAAGATTTGGCGGCAAGAAGAAAATACTCGACATGCTAATTTCTTCATGATTATTTCAGTTGTGCACTTTCACTGAACGAAATTGCACAAAATGCCACCAAAATTGACCAATTGCCCTTAATATAAACACGAAATTCAATAATTATGAAAAAACTTCGACCATATTTTTATCTCGGTGGCGCCAAAACTCAAGTGCAAGTCTTCAAACTGTTACATCCGGTCCTGGCCTAATTCTACAAATAAACTTCTTTAGCAACCCGAGCACCAACCCTAATCAACACGCAAGGTGCGTGACATTCAACCACTCGTGTTACAATCTGCATAAATAATGTAATCACGCCATTTCCACTCAAAATTACTTTTTTGTTTATACTTTCGATACTAAGAATAATAAAACACAAAAATACTCGGCTTGTAAATGGTAGAAATAGGTCAGCGTAAACAGTTTATAGATGAATAATTAGTCAGTGGTTTATTAAGAGTATTCTTTTCCTTTTCTTAGGTTTTGGCATTTACGTTAGTATTTTGCCATTAAACAAATAGAAACTTGCATCAAATTTACAAAAATCAGGATTCAGTTATAATTAGTCAGTCATAAGTCGTCAATAAGTCATGTCAGAGTCTTGGGTAAAGCCTATTTGAGTAATCTCACATAGTGAGAGTTGGTGGCAAGGAAGAAATACACGAAATTAGCGATTTCTTCATGATTATTTAATTTGTGCACTCTCACTGAACAAAATTGTACAAAATGACACCAAAATAGATGAATTACATTACAATATAAACACGAAGTACAATAATTATAAAAAAATTCGAGCAATTTTTCTCTAGAGGGCGCCACAACGCAAGGGTATAATTAGTATTATAGAACACAATATTGCAATTAAACGCCATGATGCAGAAGTTATTAGCGCTTGAATATGTGATTTAATTACATAATATGTTCGTGGTTTTATGGAAATGCAGGCAGTTAAAATATTCATATTTTACTTCAAAACTAATTTAGTAAATCACGTGATATGCTAATTTAGGGTACAATGCAAGTGGCGGTTTTAATTTTGAAATAAAAAAATAAAAAATGTTGGTACTTTTGTATGCGAATCTTGGTATTAAAATATAAATCTTGGTACTTTTAATTTATGCGCTTCGGCTATATTCGTTAAGCTTCGGAAATCCGAATGTAATTTAAAGATATGTATATAGAGTTGTTATTAGGTAAATAATTAATCATTTCGCTTAAATTTAGATTAGGTCAGACAATTTAAAAATAAAAGAATAAAGTGTAAAAAGAGTAAAAAGTGTAAAGACGAACCTCATAATTTAAATAGTCGTGCTACACAAACCTTTGCATAAATTATAAACTTACTTTAGTTTCTGGGTTCTAGAATTTATAGCAAATTATCCAATTTTTTCCGAGTCAAGTTCAATGTATATTTTTTTACATTTTTATATTACACTAAAATTAAAAAAATCCAATTACCCTCGACTAAAGCTATATGTAATGTAATTAAGAACAATCTCGATAACGTCACCTTTCAAATTAAAAATTCGTTTCGAAATCGGTCCATAAGTTCAAAAATTATGATGCAATTAATAGACATCTATTACAACTCTTCTCTTTTCATTGGGTAACAGGAATGAATAAATAATGCAAGTAATAATAAACGTGATAAAATATATTCACATATAAATAAAAAAGTAACGTTGAAAAAAATTATTGTTTACAAAAAAGCTAATAATAAATACTAAGACTACATATACAAAAAAATTGACAAAAATCTTAGAGTAAAATAACGTCTAGGTAAGGTAGCTAAGAACAATTTCGATCGCTTTAGCTTTCAAACGGAAAAATCCGCATCGAAATCGGCCTATCAGTTCAAAACTTACGACGCCCCAGACAGACACAAAGAGCTTTAAGCTTTAAGCTTATAATACATTTTTTTCCGTTGTACAAAAAGTAAATTGAAATATCTAATAAACACAATTACGAAAGACTAATTGTTAATACACTCATTCTTCGTCAATTGGTTTCCTCAGTGATGAGATAGTCTACACTAAAAAACTTGCATTTCAAACTCGGCCAGGTAGACCATATAAAATAGAATATATTTTAGATAAATATAATATCTTGCCTAAGTTCTTCGTGTTGGTCTGGTTGGTGCAAGACCACTATTGGTAAAGTACCGTGCAGCAATTTACCCTGGTGAGGATCTCTGGAGAATATTGCTGCGCACTCGCAAATCTAATTAAAGTTACCACTATTTTCTTTTAACGAAAAACGAAAAAAGACGGGGGTCATTGGCCAGAAGCGTGCACGTCGCGATCCCTGCCAGTCCATTGGACTGCAATTCTGGCCCGAAAAAGTACCGCAGAGCGGGATAGGGCGTTCCCTGGAGGC
>NJDD01000480.1:97466-108201 GCA_002245505.1 Calephelis nemesis
AATGTTTTCCGTTACGTTAATTATCAATAGAGACTGCCGTATTGTAACTAAAATAACGGTATTTACCGGTAAAAAATAGAGGTATCTGATAACGTTTCAAATCCCTGTGTGTGACAGAGATAAAATGATAATAGCATTGAAAGTAACGTTACTAATTGTGTATAACGATATGTTCTTACCGGTAATTCTTAGTGAGTACCGGAACGTATTACGTTAACGATACTAAATTGTAACGAAATCTGTAACAATATTTGAAGTAACGTTACGCTTCATGTTACCGCTACCTCAAGCGCGAGCTAGTAACGTTACAGAAAAATACCGATATTTCGATCCCTGGTCACGTTCAACTATCTTCAGTAAACCGACTTTACAGACAACCGCATTTTTCTTAGGTTTTGTCTTAATAGTTGTAAATTTGTTTATGCAATAAATGAATAAAAACGCATTTGTTCTTCCGCGGGAATCCATAAAAATATCGGGATCTGTATGTACTATCTTTTATGTTGGATTAAATTATTGTTGACCAAAATTGACTTAACTATTTATAGATATCAGAATCGACTTAATAGTGTAGGAGCTTATCCTGAATGTTTATTATGTCTATTTGTCCAGATTTTTTTAATAAACACAGAATAAAGTACTCCTAGGTTTAACCTGGTATTAAAGTTTTTATTAAAATGACATACAGACTATTTATTACATCAACTTAATTTTACTCCTACGTTAGTCTGTGTTTATTTTTAGGGCGGGTAATGTTTAAGGTGTACTGTAATGTTTAATCCTGATATTTAGCACCTCTCACTCGCTGTAAAGTAACGGGTAGCAGTTACTTGGCTTAAAGATAAGTAAATATGCATAAAATGTGTTGTGTTACCAACATAATGCTGGAAGATCTAGTTGAAGTACCTAAATGTTAGACTGAGAACTCACGACGCGGTTTTTAGCCGCTTCCGCGGCGGTTGCAGGCCCGCAAGTTCTGTAGAATGTAGATGAATATGCAAAAAGTAATAGCACATTTCACAACGCGATCAACGCGATTTGAGTGCTGAAATGAAATCGCAGAACCGCGACCGCCGCGGGAGCGGGTAAAAATCGCTCCATGAGTTCTGTCTCTTATTCCGCCGGGTACACTAGCTCTAAACAAGAAAAAACCAAGCTAGAACCAATCGTATTAATATTATAAATGCGAAAGTTTGTCTGTTTGTTTGTTTGTTACTCCTTCACGTAAAAACTGCTGAACGAATTTTCATGAAATTTAGCACACACACATAGAGATTAACTTGGTTTAACACATAGGATGGTTTTTATCCCGAAAAAATGTTCCTGTGGGACCATTAACTAAGCGGGAAACGCCGTGAGTAACAGTTAGTGTCATATAAAAGTTAATACAACATGAATAGATGAGGAAGACAAATTGCACTCTCCGTTTACGAAATGCATGTAAAAAGTTTATATTTCATACACGCTCTTTCCGTGCACAGGGTCACCGAGGACATACTCGCGATGGCGCGACCGAGCACCGCCAGTATTGCGGCTAGGAATATTATTCAACAGTTCCACTGGTATGAATAGTCTAAAATTAAAATAGAGGTTAAGCTAAGCACAAAACAGTAGACAAATAAAAATTCCTGATGATTTGTTCATTTTAGCTGTTACTTACCACTTAAATGAAGAGCTTTATACTTTTGACCTGACTCTGACGGACCTGGCTCCCCTGATGGTAAGAAATAACGCCTATGGACACCTAAGCTCGTCCCTCTCCTAGGGCCGGAATGTTGGGCCTTTTATATAAGTCTACCAACTGACTTACCTTCCGGACCGGAATATGACTTTGTGATCCGATAGAAATAGGTAAGGCGGTGGATCACCTACCCGAACTATTGCTTCACAGCACTTTATCATTAGTGATCTTGTTGCTAACTCGTCTTACTTGGCCGCCTCTTACGAACTACCAGGCACGGCGGCAGAGGGTCTGTTCTACATGGAGAACCCGGACCAACACAGGATGAAACCTGTTTCGTTGGTTACAAAAGCGTGCTAGAACATACTACAATTAGAGTTGGAATGATAAACCAAACATCTTTCGCACAGGCTGAAGTTTTAAGAGTATGTTCGTTCAAAGTCAAAGTTTCTTTCATAAAGAGAATATAAATTACCGACAATGTCAACTACTCCCCAGTCCCCATGTTGGTCCGGGTCTTGTGAGCAGAATAGATCATTTGCGTCTCTCCCTATCAGCTCGTAAGGCAGCGTTGGTTAAAATATAGGTCATCAATGAAAAGACCACTGGTGGTAGAGCGCTGTGCGTCAACTTGCCTGGGTAGGGATCGATGATCTTACCTATTCCTGCCGCCATAATGACTCTATCATGTTCCGGCTCGGAGGGTAGGGTAGCGGGTAGACTTGTGCAATGGCGAACATTCCGGTCGCAGGATGGTGTCTATAGAGAGTGGGTCTCTTGCCACCAGTAGAGCCGTATGCTTGTTCACTTACCTCTCACATAAAAAATATAGTACCGTAGTCTTTGACTGCCGGTTATGTATAAATCCAGAACAGTATGTCATCAGAAGTTAGAAGGGCTATTGGAATATCAGACTAACCCACTTCCAATAAGGCTAGAATTTTTGAAGTTGTGTAGATAGCGACCAATAAAGTTTTTAGCCTCCTCTTCTATAAAACACAATACATATGGGTTTTTAAATATTTCCAGTTGGGGTATCCGATCGGTGGTCAACCTGCAGACACCTGGCGAGCACGCGAGTTGCGGACCACCTCTTACCAGCTCTGGCTTCACGTATGACCCCAATGTGTTCATGGCCAACCACAGTATGTAAAATTTTCAATGTCAATATTTTTGTATACTGTAAAAAAAAAGATAAAAAACGCAGAGTTCCTAGTTTCTAGTTTTCAGGTAGTTGGAATTATACTTCACCAATAGACATCAAATATTTCGATGGTGTGTAAGTTCATACAGAAGTAGGTAAGTGTATACTGACCTACCTTCAAATGCTTCAAATAGAAATACGACGAAAAACGATGATGTTACAGCAGCAGGAATAGCAGTTAGAAATTTACGATACACAAATTTAGAGACATGTATCTTGTAGTTAATACTTGTACTTGTGATAAGCATAAGTGTTAACTACAAAAAACGTGTGCATACAATGGAATTCCACCAAGTGCCGACGATAGCGAGTATAGATTCTACAAGTATAAAGGTTATATCGCAAGTAGCTAACCTGAGACAGGTGTGGGGAAAAGTAAGTTTACCAACTATCCAATCCTCAAAAAGCACCAAATCGATTACTGTAGTGAAAAACAATGAATTGTAGCAGCAGGATTGGGTAAAGCAGTTGATACTGTTCCGAGGGAATGATTCAAATCACAGTCACGGTGGATCTATTACGCAAGTCTACCGGCTACCCTACCCTCCAGACCCAGACCCGAACTTGACAGGGTCATTTTGGCGGCAGGAATATGTGAGATGGTGGATCCCTACTTGAACAAGTTGCTGCACAACACTACCACCAGTGGTTTGGATGACCTATATTTTAACAAGTTGTTGCCTCTACGATATGCATGACAGAAAGACAGATGGTCTATCCTACTCAGTGGACCCGGACAAATGCTCTTTTTGATATTTTTTATGGGTAGTTCTAAGTAAAATTTTAGCTGGCAAGAATGTTTAAGTCGATTTTAAAAAAGTATCTTCACGGCCATATCCCCGAAGTGGTAGGCAGAGGCACAAACCAAGGCACCCACGACTAGCCAGACACTAAGTCCCACAATGTAATAAGTGGCAATCGCATCGCCAACCAAATCCAATATCCAATCCCGGGCAACGTTATTGTTTAATTGCAAATATACATTTTCTATTTTGTTGCCCGACCCGGAAATCGAACCCGGGTCCTTAAGAAGTCAAGTCTCTTAATATGCTCAATCATTTATATTTTTCTAGTATATTACTACAATTTCGCGTGGCCGGATTATGGAGAGGCGACACTAAGTGCTCTGATGGACATGGCCAAAGTACTCTCTTTTGCACTAGAAGAAGGGAGAGTGGCTATACACTGCCATGCAGGTAATCTATCCACTTGCATAACTACTACATACTACTATACTTCACTAGTCATAAGGTTACCTTAAGAAAATACTAATCATAGGTTACCAAGTTTACCAAGTCTTTCATTTATCTATAGTCCACACTTAAAAACTTTACCAAGCATAACGTTACCATTTGAAGATTTCTTTTTATCTATCCATAATTTATACTTAAAAAAATGCAAATCATAAGATTACCACATCTTTTTTATCTTTCCATAGTTAATTTTTAAGAAAATACGAATCATTAGGTTACCAAAACTTTTTTTTTATAGTTCATACGTAACGTGAATCCAAGATAATCACTTTCCATCAAGTGACCCACTTGCCCGCTTGCCTCCTCTTGTACATAAAAAAGGTGGAATATGTCAGAAAAATTTGAAAAAAAATGTGACGAAAGAAGTAACAATTTCCATAATCTTTTTGATTTCTTTATAATTTTGTCAACATCCGACCACCCGACACGACGTCATCGAGGCGCGCATGCAAAGATGTTTTACTTAAAAACCAATTAACAGAAGTTAATCAAATTTGTAAGCAT
Organism: Calephelis nemesis; assembly: GCA_002245505.1. Taxonomy (NCBI): domain Eukaryota; kingdom Metazoa; phylum Arthropoda; class Insecta; order Lepidoptera; family Riodinidae; genus Calephelis; species Calephelis nemesis. The sequence continues at coordinate 102,109 of NJDD01000480.1, forward strand.
CTCGAAGTCATGACCCATGCTCCCTATAAAGGACCGCCAAAATCCATTCGTTGTTAGCCCAAGTAATCGCGTTAGAGACATACAGAAATGACGTACAGATTACTATTTAAAATATGCGCTTCGTCTATACACTTTTTACTCTTTATACACTTTATAATTTTATTTTTAAATTGGCTGACCTAATCTAAATTTAAGCGAAATGATTAATTATGTGTAATAACAACTCTATATACATATCATTAAAATACATTCGGATTTCCGAAACTTGACGAAAGTAGCCGACCCGCATAATTTAAATAGTCCTACTCTACACTTGATTTAATAACTTTACTCATTATGGAGTCGTTTAAAAACGCGTTATGGGTATGCCGACTACAAGGAGGCTTGTTATTCTGGAACTTTATTACCTCCTCTGACTGATTGAACTAGTAGGTAGAAAAAATGTATACGTTCGTTAGTATACACACGTAAGAAGTGAAGCTACTGTATTGTTCTTCGTGAAGCATAACAGAAAACTTTAATCAAAAAAATAACTATGAGCTGGCTTGAAGACATACCAGCCGGCGAAACGAAAATCACGAAGAACGCAGCATGAAACTCGGCGATAACTTGCAGTGTGTTTTGGAGCGTAACTCGAGGTCAATGAACGTAACAGAGAATTGTGATAGCAAATTGCTCTTATACCCGATGTTTAAGAATAAGTTTCAACTCATAAACTCTAAATCATAAAACATACTCCAATAACGGATGATGAAGTCTTCATACACCTACACCATAAAGCATTCTTTAGTTTGTCTTTTAAACAGGTTTGGGCCGAACCGGTGTCCTCATAGCCTGTTACTTGGTGTACTCTCTTCGTCTGAAAGCGAATGACGCAATTAGATTAGTGAGGAAAAAGAGACCCAGATCAGTGCAGACCAGCCGACAAATACTGTGTGTACAGCAGTTCCAGCAGTACATCTTACCTCAGATCATTGTTTTTAGCTCCAGGTGAGTAAAGTAAAGTATCTTCACGCCCATATCCCCGAAAAGGTTGGCAGAGGCACAACCAGGGCACCCACGACTAGCAGAAGGCTCAAAGTCCCACAATGTGATAGGCAGCAAGCCTATTGCCAACTGGGCACATATATTCGATCCCGAGCAACGTTTCTTTTCAGTGGAAAATTGGAAAAAACCAATTTTCTTTTTGTTGCCATACCAGGGAATCGAATCCAGTATCTCATGCAGTTAAGTCCAACACCACAGAGTTGAGGTAAGTACAGTAAGTTTTCGGAGACTCAAGAAATAATATTTCTTCAGATTCAGAATCAGAATCAGAATAATCTTTATTCACATGAACCATACAAGTGGTAGGTATTTGTGCACGTCGACATTTTTTTAAACTACCACCAGATCAGAATCGCGGCCTCACACTGAGAAGATCCGGCGAAAGAAACTCAGCGGGCTTGTCTTTTTTCAATAATAATATTTACAATATAATCTAGCTTAAAAATACAAATTACAATTTAATTTTAACTTAAATCAAAGGTACAACAAATTACATTACAAATTGCAGTGGGAGATTACAATCTCTATCCCCAAGCATGTTCATCTTCCAAATACTCTGAGACCATATAATAGCCTTTTTGACATAATTTTGCTTTGATACATTTTTTAAACTTATTTATAGGTAGATCTCTAATATCAATGGGCAGCTTATTGTAAAAACGTATACATTGACCGAAAAAGGATTTACTAATTTTATGAAGACGAGTTTTGTATACAGTTAGATTATTTTTATCCCTCGTATTTACATTGTGAACATCACATTTTTTTGTAAACATACATAGATTTTTTTGACATACATCAAATTCTCATAAATGTATTGAGAACTGCAGGTTAAAATATTTATTTCTTTAAATTTTTCACGCAGGGAATCCCTTACATTAAGATTGCAAATAGCTCTAATAGCTCTTTTTTGTAATACAAATACAGTACTTATATGTGTAAAATTTCCCCAAAGAAGTATCCCATAAGACATTAAACTATGAAAATAGCTAAAATACACTATTCGGGCCGTTTCAACATCTATTGATGTTCTTATTTTTTTACTGCAAATGCTGCTGAACTAAGCCTATTTGCCAGTTTCTCAATGTGAGGGCCCCATTGTAATTTATTATCAATTGTGATGCCTAAAAAGACAGTGGAATCCACCAGATCCAATTTAGATCTATTTCGTTGTACATTGGAATCTACTAGCCTAACATTGGGCATTGAAAATCTAATACATTTCGTCTTATTACCATTTAAAAGAACATTGTTAACTGTGAACCAATGTACAACTTTGGATATCGCATTGTTCACTTCGTCATACTTACCTAATTGCCTTTTCTCTTTAAATATAAGTGAAGTGTCATCCGAGAACAAAACAATATCGTGGGCATCCTTTATGTTATAAGCTAAGTCATTTATATATACAAGAAACAGAAATGGACCAAGAATAGAGCCCTGCGGTACGCCAATCGTAACCGCAGAGCCCGAAGAAGTTTTGCCATTTATTTTAACCCTCTGAACTCTATTGTTCAAGTATGAGATCATGACATCAAGAGCTTTGTATTTAATTCCGTAATAGCGTAATTTCCTGATCAAAGTATCATGATGAACACAGTCGAAAGCCTTAGAGAGATCACAGAGTACAACTAATGCATCATGCGTGTTCTCCCAGGCTTCAATACATTTTTTAATAATTCCACGCCTGCATCAACGGTTACTTGTTTCATTCAGATTACTTTGTTCACTTAGACAATACAAGTGGTATCTATGTGCGTCGATATTATTACAAAATGACCACCTAATTGAAATCGCGGCTTAACAAGCCACTACTCTTCCAATCAACCCACCCAGTAACCAGAACGCAGCACCAAGTCGAGGTTCGATCTTTTGGGAGAAAGCCCTTGTTGCTGACGTTATAGTAAACAGTCCAATACATCTAAATAAATCTCGGGCGGAACACTGCTCGCTCAAAGTCCGATAAAGTTGTAAAAACCGCAAAGGTAGCAACATAGTAGCCATTAAAAAATGATGACGACGTACGTAGGTGTAAGGTATAAGAGAAGGCAAACGAGCAAGTGAGAAACCTGATAGAAAGTGATCACCGCCGCCCACAGATGCGTTGCCGACCTTTAATTAATGAGTACGCTATTTTCTTGAAGGTTCCTCAGTCATATTCGTTTGAAAATACCGCCCTAATCGGTATTAGCTTGGTCTGTGTGTTTGTCTTTCCATACTCTAATAATTTTCTTGGTTTCCAGGGAACAACTGGTGTTGAACAAAGATCGAAAAGCAACAGAGTTCACACTTCGACAATTCTTACACAGACAGAAGACAACTCTTCACGGCATAGAGGAAAGAGCTTTCAGAGAACTGCCTAAAGTGTGTATGATTTTGCCAGAGATACTTCAAATGAAATTATAAAATTAATATATTGATCGCCTCGATGGTCTAGCGGTTTGGTGCTAGATTTGACTTACTGATGTCCGGGGTTCGATCCCTGAAACGGACAACAATAAGAAAAAGTGATTTTCCCAATTTTCAAATTAAAAAAAACGTTGCTCGGGATTGGATATGTCCCCGTTTGGCGATAGGCTTGCCACCTATCACATTGTGGGACTTAGTGTCTTCGGCTTGTCGTGGGTGCCCTGGTTGTGCATCTGCCTACCTTTTTGGGGGATTTGGGAGTGAAGATACTTTTTTTTATATATTGATCGTTTCAGTGGTCTAGCGGTTCGGTACTGGACTAGACTTCTTGAGGCCCCGGGTTCGATCCCCGGATCGGGATACAAAAAGAAGATGTGGTTTTTCCAATTTTCAATTTTCTTTTTTTAATTTCAGTGTTATGTTTTTTATATATTCAATGTACAGAATTTACTCTCCAACAGATAAGTTTCTTCTTCATCATTATTTCTCCTACTGTTTATTATATATTATTGCCGTGTTGGTCCGGGCTCCCTTGCAAAATAGACCATCTGCCTTCGTGCCAGGCACCTCGTAAAAGGTAAGCATAAGCTTACCGTCACTAACACCGTAACATTTGACTAGGTGGTAGAGTTTCGCAGCGGCTCGCGCGGATTTGTACCACCGCCTTCCCTATTCTTACCGCAATAACGTTAATGCTCGTCGTTGACGTATTCCGGTTCTGAGGGTAAGGTAGCCGGTGAACTTACTTTTGCTCGAGGCCTAACGTCCCAGCCACAGGTTAGCAACGCACCATTATCATCTTTGATTTCTTTAGGCGGCGTGACTTTATTAGCATCAGGGAATCCGTGTGCGTGTTTTCCTTATAGTATCATAAAAAAACATGCATATTTGCAGATAGTGTATACCCTATGTGAACGTCTGCTGAAGTTATGCGGATGCCAAAACAGCGCGGGCTTGGACATGCGGATCAAGAACAGACCATTTTATAAGTCATTCGTGTCATACAAATTAAAGCAAGGCCGGCCACCAGAGCTTCCTTCACCGGAGGAACATATCGTAGGTAAGATCTCAAAGTCCATAACATGGTTTACCTGATTTCAGATCTTACTCTTGTTACTCTTGAATCTCGATTTTGTGCACATTCGAAATTGGAATCGTGTTTCTGTCATTTTAGGTACTCCTGAACAGAGTACTAGCGGATTATCAATATTTGGTTAATAACTAGTTATTGGCATCAACTTCATATATGCTTTAAAGTACCCTTTAGTGGGTAGTAATTGAAATACCTAATATGTGGTGATAGAAACGAAAGATTTTCTCGTAATAAACAAAAATCTAAATTTCGGGCCGGACTACATAGCAATAAGCTACTACACACATTCACGCACTCAAAATTTAAAAAAATCCGTTTAACATTAAATTTAACATTAAAAAAAACGACTTTTTGCGTTAAAAGTGAACAAACAAACATACAAAAAAATTAATAGCACTAGTTTTTGGGTTCTACCTCCAGTATACAATACATAGCAAATATTAATTTTCAATAATACTTTATGTACAGATTTAGTTTTATTACTATTTTATGTGTATAGATAAACAGTAAATTAAATATTCTAATAATAAGTAAACAGTAAATTATTTTATCAGATTCTTAGAATTTTTTGGAATTAATTCTCTAGTATTGTGTTCATAAGTACATACAATGACAGTCGATTCCAATTTTCAATTATTAGCATGAAAGCGAGTTTCAGGAGTAGCCCTGCAGGATTCTCTAATGTAATCATTTGTGCTTGGAATATGGCAGCCGCTAAATTCGATAGATAGTCTAAAATCTGCCCAACTTGTAGCGACGCACCAATAACATCTAAGTCGTCTAGATGACAACTGCCTTATTCCATCAAGAGAGATGCCTTATTCCATCTTGTACGCTATACAAATAAAAATATACTTTCGTTCCAGTTCAAACAACGTTACCAATGATCGAATGGAGAGACCCAATAGAAGAGAACATAGAGAGAAACTTGGAGTCCGTCAGCAGGATCACCGGTGTCACCAACGGAAGTATCACAGCGTTGCACGTGTATGAGGTATACATATTTTTGTAATATAGTGTAGCTAGTGCATTTTTAACTACGAAAGTGGGATGTTATTAGTTTGACATGTGTGTGTGTGTCTGTCTGTGGCATAGTAATCTGCAGCGGATAGACGAATTTTAAAGCGATGTTTTTTAATTCGAAAGCTGACTTGACCGTGATGGTTCATAAGCTATAGTTTATGATGATCTGTCCAGACGTTCAAGGTCATCAGCCCACTTGCAACTCATTCTTGGATTTTAGATTTTCAGATGATATTAGACGCATTGTGGGTAATTATTTCACTTTTAAGCATGTGTGAGACGTAATAGTTGACCGCCTCGTTGGTCGAGTGGCTAGCCTAGTCGCCTAACTTCATCGACCAACCGCGACGCTCGAGTTCGATTCCCGACGGGGACAGGCATTTGTGTGATAAACATTTAGATGTCTGCATTTCCGGGTCTGGGTGTTTATTAAATTTATTCTGGTATCTATTTAAGTATTTCTACGTATTAATATTGTTGACTAACACCCATTACACAATCATATACTTAGTCTGGCCATA
>NJDD01000480.1:108370-121210 GCA_002245505.1 Calephelis nemesis
TAACACCCATTACACAATCATATAATTTGCTTACTTTGGGGTTAGATTCAATTTGTGTGACTTAAAAAAAAATTGTTGAAACAATAACGAGTGCTGGTATAACTGAGCTGGTCTGATGATGGAGCTCCAACATGGGAGACGTAACCCTGTGAGAAATACCTGCTGGTAGACCTATCGAGTTTGCGCTCATTTCGTTCGCCTTAACTAGATCTGTATATATTTTCTGATGACAAGGACGTGGTGAATGAACTGGGAGGTGGTGACACTGGAGACTGATGGATCATAGTTCAAAAGTTACAGTATTAGCAACATTTCGTAATCTTTGCAGTTCTTCCAAAGCACATAAAAGGGAGTTTTTCTAAGTTTTATGTGTGCTTTTTTTCTGTAACATCGTAACTCCTAAACGAGTGCGATACGAATGATGCGTTGTTTCAACCCCCGGCTAAAATGGGGGGTTTTATTAACCCCCGAACGAGAACGAGGGGTGCTCTTCACTTCTCTCTCTATGTGCGTGTGTGTGCGTATGTGTGTGTATATCTGTGGCATCATAACTTTTGAACGGATGGACCTATTTTGTTGTGGATTTTAAAAACCCCGTGTTGGTCCGGGTTCCTTTGAAGAATAGACCATCTGCCTTCCTGCCAAGCAGCTCGTAAAAGGCGAGCAAAGGCTTACTGTCACTAACACCGTGACATCTGACTAGGTGGTAGAGTTTCGCAACAACTTACCCGGATTGGTACCACCGCCTTACCTATTCCTGCCGCCATAACGTCATGACGTGTTCCGGTTCGGAGGGTAAGGTAGCCGGTAAACTTACTTTTGCTCAAGGTATACATCTCGGCCTCAGGTTGGCAACGCACCATTACCACCTTTGGTGTCTCTAGGCGACGGAAATTTCTTACCATCAGGAAATCCGTCTGCTTTTTTGCCTTCCTATAACATAAAAAAAGTTTTATGTGTGTGTATTTGTCTGTAACATCGTAACTCCTAAACGAGTAAACCCCCGCCTAAAATGAGGGGTTTCATTAACCCCCGAACGAGAACGAGGGGTGCTCTTCACTTCTCCTCTCTATGTGCGTGTGTGTGCGTATGTGTTAGTGTATCTGTGGCATCGTAACTTTTGAACAGATGGATCTATTTTGTTGTGGATTTTAAAAACCCCGTGTTGGTCCGGGCTCCTTTGAAGAATAGACCATCTGCCTTCCTGACAGGCAGCTCGTAAAAGGCGAGCAAAGGCTTACTGTCACTAACACCGTGACATCTGACTAGGTGGTAGAGTTTCGCAACAACTAACCCGGATTGGTACCACCGCCTTACCTATTCCTGCCGCCATAACGTCATGACGTGTTCCGGTTCGGAGGGTAAGGTAGCCGGTAAACTTACTTTTGCTCAAGGTATACATCTCGGCCTCAGGTTGGCAACGCACCATTACCACCTTTGGTGCCTCTAGGCGACGGAAATTTCTTACCATCAGGAAATCCGTCTGCTTTTTTGCCTTCCAATATCATAAAAAAAAATGATCGAGATGATTCTTAACTACATTACAGTATATCTAGTTTTTGTCAGGAATTCATTTAAGGTTTTTAGTTTTAAGAGTATACATACATATAAAACCAGGGACGGCGTTTGGGTAGGGCGCGGTTGGGCAAACGCCCAGGGCGCCAAAATGTAAAGGGGCGCCAGATCCTGTAGGCTATATATCTTATTTACCTTTTAGTATGGTTTTGAACAGCATTTAGGGGGCGCCGTATTAATTTCGCCCCAGGGCGCTGCTATTACTAAAACCGCTACTGTATAAAACTGTGAAGGTACTAAGTACCTACCTTATCATATTATAGCATAACGATACAGCACACGACTCTTCTGATGGTAAGAGACAACTGTGGCCTATAGAAACCATAGATGTTACAGGTGTGTCGCCGTACTTTTTTTAGAGAGTCATTTTGAAGGCAGCAATATGTAAGGCAGTATTCCTACCCGGGCGGGCAAGTTGGAGTACAGCACTTTACCTCCAGTGGTCTTGTTATTAATGACCTATATTTGAAACTGTTATGAGCTATCTGGCAGAGAAGCAGATGGTAGGTATATTCTACTCAGTGGACCCGAAAAAAAACCGGGAATCAACCGCTAACACACTCAAGCAACGCTCAACGACAAATCTGCCACATATTTATTCCTGACTGCGCCAGTGGTATGACTTAGTAGCCCAAAAAAAAATTTAACGCTAGCGGTAAATGGGTCTTCACTTTGCACTTAGCAAAACCTAAAAAATACCTAACATGTATACCTATTATGAATCTTTTTCAAACTGTCGTCATATTGCTGGGCCGACTTTTTTCATACATTTAAATGAATTTCGATTTCGAGTGGTCATCGCCTCAGGCCTGTGCGGATGGACCGATTTTTCTGATATTCGAACCTGACCTTCGCGGTTGGTCAGTGTAGTTAGATGTGTACGCTAGCCATTCGACCAACGATGTGGTCAAAACAATGGTAAAAACAGTGCTTTATATTCTTATACAAACTGTTGGAGTCAAGCGATACGAAGTTCAACGCGTTGGCTATTGTTAATAATAATTATTAAATAATAAAATCTTTATTCCAGGCATTTGTAATTGATCATCAAAGTCTTCCAGAAGAAAAATTGAAATACCTCAAACAAATTAGAAGTAACTTAAATACTAGAAGAGAAGCATATTCTGCAATCGATGAAGAGGTAAGGATATATCTTATCTTCACGCAAACTTCTTTACGAGGTGGGCAGAGAGTATCGATTTCTAAATACCACAAACCCTGCAAACCTGCCTTGCTCCCTTACATTTATTACACTAGCGGCCCTTCCCGCCTACGCACGGTTATGAAAAATACATACAAACCTTCCTCTTCAATTACTTTATCTATTTAAAAAACGCATCAAAATCGTTGCGTAGTTTAAAACAAAATAAAAGGACATACAAAAGGACAGAGGAAGCGACTTTGTTTTATACTTTGTAATGATACGCCAGATTCGGAGACACTTAGTCATTTATCTGTATGCTCTAAATATTAGCAGGGACCTTCTGTTGGTCCTAGGCTTCTTAAATATACACTATTTATACCACTCTATAAGGTAGTCTATAAACTAAAACAAAAAGCCTAACATCCTGGCCTCTGGACAGCGAGGCACCAATAACATCTATAGTGTCTATAGGCCTCGGTTGTCTTTTATCTTTAAGAGAGTCGTGTGTATGTTCACTGTATCATGGCTTAAAAAACACACATCCGATCATACTCAGGTGTTAAGCACCTGAGTATGATCGGATGTGTGTTTTTTAGCCAAGTTTTTTAAGAGGCAAGCTTAACTTACTAATGTCACTTGGCACTAACACAAAAAAAGACTGTGTCACTAATCGAAAAACGGTATTCAACATACTTTTGGTTTTGGCGCCATCGAGAGAAAAGATGGTCGAAGTTTTTTCATAATTACTGAATTTTCGTGTTGATATTGAGTGAAATTAGTCAATTCAAAATCAAGCAAATTTAGCAAATTCAAGTTATACGTCAGTAACTCACAAAATAGTCCAGGTGGACCCCCCACGGGAGACTCGACAAGAGTCATTTGGACATGAGGAGTGGACATTTTTAGGTAGGGCATAGCACCATAATGCAACCCCCTAGCTACGGCCATGCAGAGGGTCCACCAAATCCAGTAAAATTTTGATAACGGTCTATGAAACAAAATAGTTTGGGAATCTCTAATCTTAATCATAATACTGCTTCATACTCGTAACTAGTGTAGCGTGAATTAATTAGCGTAGTAATAGTTATTTGGAGTTTACTCCTTAAGAAACGTTTTGAGTTATAAGGCCCGGTACCGAAATTTTATGAGGAGTAAAATCAAATGTAACACAAGGCGTTGAGGCGTTACGTAGAAAGAGACAAACATATATATCTTGTGGATTGAACTTGTAAAAGAATGATATGGAATACATTACACAGCGTATCTCATTCTCGGGATCTCCTCCTGCGCGATACTTATCTATCAAATCTGACTATTTGGATCACACTTCTAATGTCTGCGATGATACTAATTTAAGAATAATTAACATAACTATATCTGCTGTAGGAGACATGTGTGCTGCAATATACATTTCGTAAGGAGTAAACTCCAATCGTGCGTCGTAGCTGACACACACACACTTTTTTTTCTTTTAAACCATCTCAGCGCTTGTAAATCATCACGCTATTAAATTGTTTGTTCAATTCTAACAATAATATTCTTTATAAGCTCTCTTTGGCACCAATAATTTTACCCAAAAGAAAACCCCCAACTAGTCTAAAGTCGTGGAGCTTATTATTATTATTATTATTAACTCTTTATTGTACACAACTGATATTACAAAAAAATACTTAAAAGTAAAAAAAAACAAAGTACAAAAGGCGATAAGTATAATTTTTACAAACTTAAAAAGGAGGCCAAATGGCGCACTATTCCGACCACAGATGCGCTTCGAGGAATAAAATTGCAATATTCTTTTCGTTAGCGCAACTAAAATGTGCGCCTTGAGGAGTAGTTTAGTTGCGCTTCATTAGGTGCGCTTGAAAACGGTTGCGCTTCGAGGAGTCCCTCGATGAAATTGAACGAATCTGATATAATGAATTATTGTTGATTAAAAACTAAGTGTTAATAATTCGCTAGTATTGTGTTCAAGATTAACTAAAATGACAGCTCCGATTCCAACTTACAATTTGCATTGAATCGAGACTCACGAGTAACTGGTGCCACGGCAACCGCAGCGTGGCCTATAGATGTTTTAGGTGTCACTGTCCTGAATCCTCTGGACAGAATCTATGATGTAAGGCATAACATGTGAATTTAACGGACCTATTCAACTTAATCTCTAGCTCGGAGGCTGATGGTGTATTATCTACAGATGGCTTGAACTTAGAATTTTATTTACTTTCTACCAAAAAAAAAATTTAGTATTATTTTATTTTTTTACTTATTTTTATTAGGCAAAAAAGCAAACGGCTTTCATGATACTAAGAAATTTACGCCGCCTAGAGACACCAAAGGTGGTAATGGTGCGTTACCAAACTTAGGCCGGGGTGTTAGGCCTCGAGCAAAAGTAAGTTTACCTGATACCGTATCCTCCGAACCGAAAAACGTGAACGGCAAGCAGTGACGTTATGGTGTCAGGAATAGGTAAGGCGGTGATATCAAGCCGGTCGAATCGCTGCGAAACTCTACCACCTATTCAAATGATACGGTGTTAGTGACGGTAAGCCTATGCTCACCTTTTACGAGCTGCCTGGCAGGAAGACAGATGGCCTATTCTGCAAAAGAGCCCAGACCAATATAGTGTTTACGAAAGACTGGCAATTTCAAACTTTCTTTCCTGTATGTAGCCCAAACCTTACGTTGAAAATCAAGTTATATCTTGCAGGAAGATCCTGTAATCCTGACAGGACTATTGTTTGAATGGCTTGAAGGTCTCAAACAACCGATACTCGACAGAGAAGACTTGTCCATTATTGTCGGGAGATCAAAGCAAGTCCAATTATGCATGGGTGTTTTGGATATGGTAAGTGTTGTTCAATTTTTTTCAGCCAAGTCCAGCTCAGTATCACAGCTATGCTTAGTAATCAAGAGCGGATCCAGGGTAGGTGTGGGTCATTAAGATCAGAACTCCCCCCTGGGTATGAGTCTAGGTTGGTCAAATAGTATTTCCTATTAGATTTCGAGTCTGCCATAAATGAGCCTTGAGTATATGATCCGTCTCCTGTCTGGAAGACTGAATACGTCCCTATTAGGTGTTGACGATGATGGTGGTGACGAAGACATAGCACCGTGAAGTTTGGGTCACTTCTGCTAAGTTCTTTTACCGGACCGGTCACTTATCTTCAAAGGACATCTTGATAATTGATGTAGGTTATCCGACTCCGTCAAATATTTACCTAGTCCAGTCTGAGTAAAAATCCATAGAAATTTTCTCGTCTTCAAAATTACACTTAAATTAAAAACATTCAATAACTTCTGCCCTTCATGAAATGTAACTAAGAACGATCTTAATCCCCAGCTTTCAAACAAAAAATTCAATCGAAATTGGTTCATCCTACAACATCTTTTAAAACTTAATGTCTGATTTTGTAAGAAATTATTTTGAATGGTAGGTAACGACGAAATAGATGCAGTAAAGTCCCTACCAGGTAGTCGAATCATAACGGCAAAAAACTTACCTTGTATACATATAATTGCGTCACTGCAACGAGCTTATCAACTAACGTCATAGTTGAGATAAACTCTGTTGAAGTAGGAGTTCAAGGCGATGCTTAAAATATCTTGAACTCACAACTATACCTTGTCCATTTTATTAATATTTTTTGACAGCACTTAAAAGAATCACACATACGGTACGAGAGACCGCTTTGATGAGCTCGTCGAAAAAATTATGCACTCTGTCATTAAGTACCTATAACTCAAATTTCAAAACTTCTATTAGAATCATGATAAATTAGTATAAGACCACCTCGGAATCATGGCGTATCTTTCAAAAATAACCATCAAAATCGGTTGTCTATTGGCGCACATACAAAAAATGTACAGAAAAATTGAGAACCTCTACTTGTTTGGAAGTGTGCAAACACCTAAAAACCTTTATTTTTATTTTCAGGAAGACATGATAATACTCGAATATCTTCTACGTTTCGTTATAAGATTAAGACCGCTGGCTTCAAACAAGAAGATAGATATTATCAAACGCATCATAGCTTCCCTCACTCACCAATCAGTCTCAATCAATGGAAAAACTCTACCTAATAACGATTTCACACGTCTCCGAGATGGCACCAGTCACGAATTAATAAACTTTATGCTGAGGTTAATTATTGAAATCCATAAAGACATAATAAAACCGGGATCTGACGATAGGGATGTTATGTTACCAGGAAGAAGAAGGATAAAAGCTTGGAAATATTATGTGTTTTATTTTTTGCCTTGTAAATTATTTAGTACACCACAACAAAAAGCAGTCTACTCTCCTGGGGGGTTACCATAAGCTCTTAAAACAGTACTATTTTAACAATACTAATTTTCAGTCGAGAAAGACAACCTTATGACGTATACCATAAAGTTGCTTATATAGGCAGACATTTAGCAAGATGGAAATAATACTGCTATAAGCGTTCATGGTAGGGCCCCTGATGGTATAAAAGATTTAGGTCTTACTTGCAGGTACATCGCTTCTTATGTTTCAACTGAGCTTCATGATCTAGTCAAAGCTACCAATCACTAGACCAGTACATTATTTTTATTTGATAAAAGAGGGAACAAACACACGGCTCTCCAAGGCTATAGACAGCATAGTTCTTGTACCTAGGTGCATCGCTATACTGTGAAAGTGGGTCGGTCAACGGTGCAAGTCTACCGGATAAAATATGTTGTCACAAGAACTTTTGTATGTTTGTTTCTAGTAAATGTATTTTTATCTTATTTAAACTACTCTCCGGGGCGGAGTATGACACTATCATTAGGCGACAGGAAATGTTAAGACGGTAGATTCCTACCCGAACGAGTTGCACTCTACTACCAGTAATCTTTTTGATAATAACACATTTAAACTTAACTTGCATTTTACGAACTGCCTGGCATGAATACAGTTAGTATATTCTCTCACAGTAGACTAGGACCAACAAAGAAAAAATTTAAATATTATGTATTTTTTAACCCATGTCAGATATAACATCATATGGCAATTTCCAAGTTTAATAATCTGGAAGATTTGACAACTGAAAACTGACACATGTCAAAGTCAAATATTTTTTTCAATTGTCGTGTTGTAATGTGTGTGTGTACACGTTGTCAATATTGAGATTATTTACAATTGATTTACACATTGCATTTTTTATAACATTGTTTCAATTTTACAAATAAAACTATGTCGTCCGTCGAAGAAACTTCCCAATTAAAAGCTGGCCATCCACCTGCAGGTAAATCACTGTCATGTATATCAAAATAAACATACGGTTTAGCCAATGTTTTTAATATAAAGATTCTCAAAAAATGTATATAATATGGTCAAACCATATAACTGCAAGCAGATTGCTTAGGTCCTTAGGTGTAGCTTATCATACCGGTTGTATGACCTTGGAATGGAGGTAAATTGCGTTGTGTGTGCTTAATGAATGTTATTAAACAAAGAATAACTTTCAAGGCCAGAACGATTCGTATTTATCCTCTTGTAAGAATGGAAATAATCCTAAGAAAGATAAACACGTATCTTTACGTGTAATGTTTTTATTTTCACACTAACTATGCATTAAAGTTTATACCTTCTTATTCAATAAAGCAAATATAAATTAGGTATCTACTTTAATAAGGCCAAAAAATGTGTTATAAACCGTTGTTATACTCTAACTTAGTAGTAATTAACAAATCATAATAAATATTTGATTATGTTCATGTATTGTGCAATGTATTGATCAGTCAATTATTTTACAATAGGCTTTATATTGTGTAATAAGTTAGAACCAAAAAACATAGTTAAAATAAGCTAAAATGATGTTTTTGGAATTAATATGTAATTAAGATATCCTTTTCACCCGATCCTACCCAGGTTTCATTTGTTATCTTTAGTATAGTCTAGGTATGACAGGGTAGTTATAGATACATATAATTAAGCTCAGTAAATTCTTTTTTTGGAAGATAGCAATGATTCTGAAATGCTTCCACATACATTTTGTCAACATACTACTATTAGTTTTGATTTCTACTTAATATTACATAATTTTTTCAAACATTAATATGGGACAACCTCGGCATCATGTCTTACCTTTCTAAAACAAATCATCAAAATCAGTTGCACGTTTGCTAAGAGATTACATAACATACATACTAAAAAAACAGCTGAATTGAGAACCTCTTCCTTTTTGGAGCCAATTCAAAGTGGCTTTTGTAAGGATCATAATTGTAAATTACAATATCTCCAAAACTGATGTGTTTGTATGAAGAGGGTAATGAATGTGGAGGAAGCCAGGCAGGTCTGCTAGGATTGTGAGATTTTGCACTCTATACTATCTGCCTACCTTGTAAAGGGTTTGGTGTGCAGATATGTATGTATAAACAATATTGCAACCCAAACATTGTTTAATGTCATGAATTGAGTGTGATATTTGCTTTCTATAGATTATCACATACATTGCATTTAGCCCTGCTGCAGAATCTCTTATCCTAAATATAAACACTAATAATAACAATTTGCCTCAACAGTTAAAGCAGGAGGCATGAGAATAACTCAACACAAAACCCCACATGCAGCAACTGGTAAGGAACAACCCAATGAAGACCTCACTGGACTGTCTGGGCCTTCCCCAGTGCCATCTAACCCAGTTTCCATCGCTGGAGCACCTAATAGAGGAAATGCAGACTTTACTCCGCAAGCAGCACAAGTTGCTCATAGTCCTAAGCCTCCAGCACATGTTAACGTCAAACCTAGCCCAAACATTCAACAACCCAGGAAGTAGATATTAATAATTTGTATGCTGTTTGTGTTGGGTGTTATACTGTTCCATTCACTTTATCATAGCTGCCAGCAGCTGTGCCTTTCGCTACAAAGTACTGATTTAGCTGATTTTAACATTGTGTATTACAATTTTACTGTTATGAAATAAAAGGTTGAGGTATAAGCCTAGACTGAGATTTTGGTGGTTACTTTGTTGGGCTCAACAGTGACTATAAAACACTTTTTTTAGTTTTAACTGTATTAGACGCTAGAATGCCTAACCCAAAAAATATCAATCAAATATAAAATGTTTTCAATTAATATGAGACTTAACTAGATGTTTAGTTATTTATAGCTTTTACTAAAAATCTATTGGGAGGTTTAATAAAGCTTTGCAAATTGGTAGTAAGCTAAAGTTGGTGACAACAAAGCCCTCCATTTTGAATGTTAAAAAACATTACTTGGCAACTCTTTAAATTTATGGTCTCCAAAAAAATTCATTGTGATGTTACTGATTTATACTGATGTTATAGTTTTTTTTTACTATAAATAAATATGTGCTATGTTACTATAATATATATATATATATTTTATTGAGTACTATCACTATTTGTATTAACACTTGTTTAAATATTCAACACCTGACATAAACACAGTAGTCTGAACTCCCAGTCAAACGATTTTATATTTGTGATTAAAATGGTTTTGAATTTTTTTAATGATAGTACAATATTGTGTATAATGAATGAAATTTACAAAAAATATTTTAGTATGTATAAGTTGTGATAATGTCAAGCAATGTGTACTATTTTTATCAGCAGGGATATGCATGTTGATGTGTTATCTTGTATATAAAGAGAAATCAACTAATATAGACATACAAGACATACTACAAGTTTTAGCAAATACTGCTCAGAATTTAAGTTTTATGAAGTATACCGAAATTGTTTTCAAACTCAATATTATAGACCTAATATCAAGATTTAAATTATAATTTTTTAACTGATTTCTAAGCTATCTATATCTGTACCAGTTGTTTTCTTTTTAAATTGAAATAGCAAAGAAAACATAAATATGCATATTTTTTAATTTTCTATCATCAATAATCTTTCTAGTTTATGTTTAGAATTGATTGTTAAAAAATGCTACTTTTTAATACTAACTGTAAGTCTCATGCATATTCCCTTTGCCAACATAGTAATCTGATAACATATCATTATCAATTTGTGAATTACATTTCAGATAACAAGTAACTAATACATTCCCTTGGCATTTTAATATTGCTTAAATTTTGTTTAAACATGCTAAACAATGTGGTAAACTGCAGCAAAATGTTGACCTTGCATAGGCATTTACATTTTAAGAACAAATCGTATCAAACCAGTCAATTTCAATTATAATGGTTACACAATATTGATGGCATAAAAGTGCTTCCTTTTAACTTAAAACTTTCTTCTATTTCAATGATTGTACTCTGTGGTTTTTGTTCATTGTCTGTGACCTCTTTCTGGATTTTTTAGGCTCGTTGCAGAAGGTATTGTATACAAGCTGAGTACACCACATGTTTTGCAGTTGTGACAAGCAATTCATTTCACTTTAAACAAAGACAGGACTTGTATTTAGGCTTATAATTTACGTTATTCATTGTTGGCCCTTAGTAGAACTACATTAGTAATATTTTCTTAGAACACTTGTACTGTGCCACATGGGAAACTTTAATGGATGCTTAAATAAGCTAAACCTGTAGTCTAGAAGCTAGATACAGTAATCGTAATGACTTAGGAATCACATGATGTTTTGCAGTTATTGTTGTAAGTTTATAGAATAAGTATAAGAAGTGTTTCAAATATATATAAAGTAATATTTAAGTTTCCAAATGTTAATTATATAAATTTTAAAGTTCTTTAGTTGGGTGCTAAATTCTATTGTGCGTTTTCATTTTAAATTTCACCAAAAGTGTTTAAAATTTTGTATTATTTGGTCGTAATTGATTGGCATTTGGGACCATGAGTTGTATGTTTATTTTCTTTTAATAATTTTAATAAAATATACAAATTTTATTGTTTTATTACTTGCTACACTAATTTAATACAGAAAAAACTTATTTTTTTCCTGTGTAGTCCTACTTCTCTGTGTAGAAAATAGAAATAGGTCATCTGCATTTCTGTCTGGCTGCTTGTAAGATGCAAGCACATAGAGACAAAACACATTAGCAGGTTGCGGAGCCACGCCACTAAAATCGTCGGCTTGCGTTGCGACTTCATAGACGTTTTTTTATGACATTGGAAGGCAAACAAGAAGACGGATTTCCTGATGTTAAGAAATTCACGCCGCCTACAGACACCAATGGTGGTAATGGTGCGTTGCCAACCTCAGGCCGGGATTTTAGACCTCGAGCAAAAGTACGTTCAAAGACTACAATAGTACGTTTACCGGCTACCTTACCCTCCGAACCGGAACACGTTATTGCGGCAGGAATAAGTAAGGCGGTGGTACCAATCCGGGTGAGTCGCAGCTAAACTCTACCACCTAGTCAGATGTCACGGCGTTAGTGACGGTGAGCCTATGCTCGCCTTTTCCGAGCTGCCTGGCAAGGAAGGCAGATGGTCTATTCTACAAAGGAGCCCGGACCAACACGTGTCTCTATATTGGACCATGGTGAGAAACTTATTGCTTGTTTGTTATTAAAAAGATATTACTCTGTTTAAAATAAATAGTTCCGCGCCGTTACTATAGCCGGAGACGCTACTGCCGATTCTAGCGACGCGGCGCCGCAACGCGGTTTTGTGTTTCGGCCCTAATGGATTGTACCATAAACTCAGATTATATATTAATATAATTAACGTATATATACGTATTAACGTAGGCTACATGAACTATGGTAGAGACACGTCGATCGACCGACGATTTTAGAGCGGCGCGACGCCGTCTCGCGCTTTATGTCTTGGCCCTAATCAACAAGACCATTGGTGGTAAAGAGCTGTACAGCAACTTGCCTGCGTAAGGATCCAGCGCTTTACAAATTCCTGCAGCCATAAAAACAGTGCTAAGCATTGGTATTTACCAGTCCGCAGGATAGAGGTAATAGGTATACCTACTTGGACATTGGACCAGTCACCTCGATTATAGGATAACAACGCTTATTAATATTTTCCCCGTGTTGGTCCGGGCTCCTTTGTAGAACAGACCATCTGCCTTCCTTACCAGGCAGCTCGTAAAAGGCGAGCATAGGCTTACCATCACTAACACCGTGACATCCGACTAGGTGGTAGAGTTTGGCAGCGACTCGCCTGGATTGGTACCACCGCCTTACCTATTCCTGCCGCCATAACGTCATGAAGTGTTCCGGTTCGGAGGGTAA
>NJDD01000480.1:124946-168281 GCA_002245505.1 Calephelis nemesis
TGCACAGACAATTTTCAATTTGCCGCCAAATCGTAAAACAAATGACAAATGAATGAAATGTATACTCAATGTTATTGGTAAAGAGTTCTATTTTCAAAATTTAAACTTGTTTTTTAATATAATGTTTTTAAGTTGCCAGTTCTAAAAACTTTCAGTTTGGCCCTCGTAAAACACAGAACAAAAGTCACAAGTATGAATTCTTACTTTACAGATTACAATTGGATAAGGATCCGTTAGGCGATAGCTATTCCAGTTGCCACCCGTAACGTTTAGGGACCTTCAGATATTCGCGGGCCTACCTCTTTTGGGAATACGGGCGTGAAGATACTTTTTTATAACATTGTTTTCAATACACTACCTATCTAAAAATTTATATTGTGATTTGAGTCCTTTTTAACCAGCTTCAAAACAGTGTACCTACTCTATTCCTTTACATAGGTACATGACTTAAGTAGGTATATTATTAGTCATGAGCAACATAAGAGTTTTCCATGTTTGGACTCATACGTCCGCTTACCTCTGTCGGGAAACATTGTGTGTACATGCATTATATATTACAATTATATTTCTATTATTCAAAGTGTTTTACTGCCTATCCAGGTAACCACGAACGTGACTATTAACAATATAGGCAAAACAGAGATTCTGTATTGTCCCTCTGTTTTAAGTTTATTTTGAAGGCGGCTCCTTTGTTTTTAAAGTTTTTGAATAACATAATAAAATTCAAAGAGTATTTTCGACATAAATACAAAATAAGTCACTTATTTAGTACAATATTTACCATTATACCGTTCTGTGGACTGCAGTTTTTCAGGCTGAAAAAATGACACTTATCAGCTGTAAACCATAAGAGCATATCCAAAATGGTCAAAAAGGCACTTGTAGGCACGGTGATGTAATGCGGTAGTCTAAGGGCGAGGCCCCATTAGCGCGTTGAGTCGTCGCTGTGTTGTTTTCTTTACAAAGGATACCGCAGACTGTTGACGAGGCGCAACGAATTGCAAAGCACACTCAGAGGACCGGGGCGCATCGCTTCGGTAGATTTTTATTACTCAGTACTAAAAAGTAGTGTAAAAAAACAAAACTAACTTTTACTTCAATTCGTCAAGTATGGAAAGTGGTACCTCTACTAGCTGTCATAAAAAATTATATAATTATAATTCCGTTTTTACTTGCCTGCTGCGGTGCGCCCCGACTTAGTCCGCTTCGCTCCATACAAAATGTATGAAAGCGATCTACGTGTATTATTACGCAGCGGTGCGCCCCGGTACGATCCGTCCAAATGTGCGTTATCCATAACTAATCCACAAGTTTCGTAGCAACGACGCGACGCAACGCACCAAAGCGTCACTCTCTCACTCTAACACGGCATTCTTTTATAAGGCGTCGCACACCTTTAGTGTTGTACATCTGCCTATTTGAATTTATTTCTAATTTTGTGACTTTGACTAGTCATTTTTAATATGAGAAAACAGCGAACAAGAACGCGGCTCTCCTGATGGTAAGAGATAACTTTGGCCTATGCAAACCATATATGTTACAGGTGCGTCATTGTCCTGTAGCTGGAATTTCGGGCCTTTTGTGCAAATCTATCCTACTATCCGGCCCGGCACATGACAGAGTCATTATGGCGACCGGAATAGGTAACACGGTAGACCCGTACCCAGGCAAGTTGCAGCATTGCTGGCGGTAGAAACCAGAAACCTTCACAACGTCAAGTCTACTAAGTATAGTTTTAAACTTACCACATCCAATAAACTCGGCTTATAAAATTTAGAGGCCACTTCTTTATCGCTTTGAATAGGTGATACTGTAACGGAAATGATTTTATTTATGGCTGAAGTTTTAAACGAATATTTCTAATTGGAGTTATCAAAATGTCTAATAATTAGGTTTATATAGAGATCTACATTTAAAAGGAGGAAGCTATACGTTCGACTGTCTACACTCTACAGTCGATCAATAAATAGCCACTGCCGATTCTGGCGGCGCGGCGCCGCAACGCGGTAATATGTTCCGGCCCTTACCCGGCGTCCGTCCCCACATGGAGTCCCGGTAGTTGACCCGCCGCGCGGCCCGCCGACGCCGGCCGCGGCCCCGCAGCGCGCTCCGGCTGCGGGACTCCGCGGACATGCGCCGCGAGATCTTGTGGTACAGGCAGCGGGACGACGCGTTCGACACCTTCGTATGGGGAACACTTAGGGAGGCAAGTGGCGAGCTAGTGGGTCACCTGATGGAAAGTGATCGCAGCCGCTCACAGATGCGTGGCCGACCTCAACGACAATGAGTACGCTCTTTTCTTGAAAGTTCCTTAGTCATATTCGTTGGGAAATACCCTCGGTAACTGATTCCAGAAAGGACATTACCGTCTTATTAGTAAACATCTAAAACTAAATACTTCAAGGTTTAAGTAGATCTCCTCGTTTCGTGACCGGGTGACCTCGTCTTTGGTCGAGGGGTTCGAGTACACGTTTAACTCTACGAACCAACTACGAAGTACGAGGCTCGTGTTCATTTCCCAACAGAGAGAACATTTGTATAATAGATGTGGACGTGTTCCGGTTCGAAGGATAAGGTAACCGGTAAACTTATGTTTGCGGGAGGCCTAACATCCCGGCTGCAGGTTGGCAACGCACCATTACCACCTTTTGTTTACCTTTCAACATCATAAAAAAGTTGTGTGATTTGTCCAGGGATGTTTACTGTTATTTATTACTAGCTGTTAACTCGTTAAAATTTTAAGATAAAATGTAGCCTATATCGCTATCCAAAGTTTCATCTATTTTTTTGTAAATTTTAAAATCAATTCAGTAATTTTGCCGTCAAAACTGAACATACAATTTCTCTTCTCTAATTTCACCTCAGATAAATAGTAGGGATACGTTATTGTGTTTACAGTTTTATCTGCACTTCGGCAAATCCTGTGAAATTAAACTGTATAGCAACCTCTAACAGATTTTTTTCTAAATTTTAGAAATATACATATCATCTCTGAGGTCTAACCGTCCGTCTTCGGAATTATTTCTTGAGATCTTGGGTTCTATTTCCGGTCCGGGCAACAACAAAAAAACAAATAAAAATTTACTGTTTACTTTTAAAGGTTTTTTTTACTTTACGCAAAAAGGTTTACTGGTTTAAGCGTGAAAGCGTAACAGACAGACAGACAGACAGAGCTACTTTCGCATTTATGATATAAGTAGGGAAGTAGGGATTTTTAACCAATTTTGCTACTATGTATATCATAATTTCTTTGTGTGTTTTTCGTTAATGATAAACTGATGTACGCGGTTTATTGTTATGGACTTATGGTAAAAATTACTGTTGAATATTTTTCCTACGCTAATTGTGCCACCCCCGTTAACCCTCATAGGAGTTGATTTTCAAAAACGCTTAGATATGTATCTCATAATTTGTATTGCAGAGCATTATTTCAATATCACGCAAAATATTTCAATAGAATTAAATTTCCCATACAAACTTAGCCACCCCCTTTAACCCCCAATGGGGGTGAATTTCAAAAACCCTGAAATACGTGTTTCATAATTTGTACTAAAAAGCATTAATTCAAAGTTTCATGCAAAAATGTGCAATAAAAATATTTTTCTCATACATACTTTGCCACCCCTTTTAACCCATTTAGGGGTTGAATTTCCAAAAAATAATATGCCCATGTCTTTCTCATGAATGCAAACTATCTACACACCAAATTTTAGCCAAATCGGTAGGGTGGTTAAGGCGTAAAAAGGTAACAGACAGACAGAGTTACTTTCGCATTTAGAAGTTAGTAGTAAAAAATGTCGCGCTGAAAAAGACGTTTTAATTAAGTTTGTTATTTTCCTAGCTAGGGAGCTCCGATAAATGCGTGCGATCGCTGTAAATTACAGTCCTATGAAAAAGGCGCTCCTGTGCTTCGTCGCGCAGGTACCGCGGCCAGCCGGTACCGCGATGTTCCTATATTTTAAACCTGTAATATCTCCGAAACTATTCGTTTAATTTACATACTGTAAAGGACTATATTGTTCTATATTAAATGTAAACTTATTTAAGATACTTAATTAGATAAGGATTGATGCTGTATTGCTTTAAATCGCTTTATAAATAAGCCATTATTTTTCGTAAAAAGTAATGGATAAAAATTGGTTATTGTAAGTTATCCCTAAGAGATAAACATATACGATGGTATATTGGCGAACTTTTTTGTAGACCTTTTTAATACTTAATACATTATTTTGATCTATCTCGTAGAGTTCAGCCAGCGTTTGCAATGCAAGCGCAAAAAAATATGTTTATTTACGACTTCGCATTAGAAAGCTTGAAATTATCAGTGGTTCTCTAATATATGAAGCATGTTATTGTACATATAAACCTTCCTCTTGAATCACTCTACCTATTGAAAAAACCGCATCAAAATCCGTTGCGCAGTTTTAAAGATATAAGCATACATACATACAGACAGACGAGGAAAGTGAGTTTGCTATACTATGTATAGAAGTTAACAATCTTGGTAATTCTGCTAAGCACCAACTAAACATATTTTAGATGTAGGCTATCTGTTTTAAATGAAACAAAAAAGAAAATATTAAATATTTTAAACATGTTTTAATAGTCCGGACATGTCAACAAGCATGAGAACAAGATAAATGCGGTCGAAATGAAAGCGCTAAATCTGTGGTATAACGCTTACTAACTGCAATCATAACAGTGAGATCTAAAAAGAGTGGGATTGAAAGAAAGTTTTGCTTTTAAAATGAGAAAGAGCATGCTCCATTGGTTCAGTCATGTAGAAAGAATGACAGATAAAAGATTGACAAAGCAGATGTACAATGCGAATGTGGACGGATGTAGGTATCCGGGGAGACCAAGGCTGACATTCCACGGTCAAATCGCTCCGGTGTTATCCGCATGTGGTGTCAAGAGTTTCTGGAATTGACGCATTTGTATGAAAAGGGTAATGAATGTGGGGGAAGCCAGGCAGTCTGCAGGGACGTGATTGTAGTCGATACTTTCTGCGTATCCCGTAAGTGACGCTATTTTTTGTATGTCAACTTGTTAAGTTATTAATCAATATTTTCTGAGGAATAGTTTAAAAACTCTTTAGAAATGTTCTGTAAAAATTATCTAATAGCACTATAAGTGTTTTGTCTCTTTCTTTTCATATAGTTGAAAGAAGGCAACCGTAACTTAACTCAACCATCAGGAAATCCGTCTACCTTCGAATATCATAAAAATAAAATAAAAACTAAATTTGATTATCATCATGATAAACAAATTTATTTTCATGTCATGTTTTTTCATGTATTTCAGTCCAAGGAATAAAATACACTCACCAGTTCACATTGCAGGTCATCTAACTCATCTTCCATGATATCCAGAAGCTCAGCATCTTTGGCGGCTATGATCAGCAGTTTTGTTTCAGGACACGAGCTACTCACTACCATTTGAGATGATTTAGGAAATATTAGCCGATGTGCTGTCCTGAAAATTAAATATATACTCGTACATATATTCATTGACTTTCCAACTATTATCACCAGATTAAAATAATTATAAACAAAAGTCGTTGGTCGAGTGGCTAGCGTTCACGCCTAACTACATCGACCGACCGCGAGGCTCGGGTCCGATTCCCGACGGGGGCAGGTATTTGTGTGATGAACATTTAGGTGTCTGCATTTCCGGGTTTGGGTGTTTACTAAATATATTCTGATATCTAAGTATTTCTATGTATTAGTATCGTTGACTAACACCCAAAACACAAGCATATAATTTGCATACTTTGGGGTTAGATTCAATTCGTGTAACTTGTCGGGTGATATTATTATTACAGATAAACAGTTTCAGGAACTAACATTTTCATATCTGCTACTTGTAATCTGTAGAGAAAAAACGCCTCGTCACAAAATTAGGTTCTTATTTATGATTGGCTGCTGCCCGCGGCGTTGCTAGCGTGGTTAACGGTGTCACAGGAATATTTTTTGGTATAAAAACTATCAGAATCAGAATAATCTTTATTCACATGAACCATACAAGTGGTATTTGTGCGCGTCGACATTTTTAAACTACCACCGGATCGGAATCGCGGCCTCACACTGAGAAGATCCGGCGAAAGAAACTCAGCGGGCTTGTCTTTTTGCAATAATAATATTTACAATTTAATCTAGATTAAAATTACTAATTACAATCTGATTTTAACTTAAATAAAAGGTACAAAAAAATTACATTACAAATTGCAGTGGGAGATTGAAACCTCTATTCCCAAGCATGTTCATCTTCCAAATACTCTGCGACTGTATAATAGCCTTTTTGACATAATTTTGCTTTGATACATTTTTTAAACTTATTTATAAGTAGATCTCTAATACCAATGGGCAGCTTATTGTAAAAACGTATACATTGACCCAAAAAGGATTTACTAATTTTACGGAGACGAGTTTTGTACGCGGTTAGATTATTTTTATTCCTCGTATTAATATCGTGAACATCACATTGTTTTGTAAACATACATAGATTTTTTTTAACATACATTAAGTTTTCATAAATGTATTGGGAACTGAAAGTTAAAATATTTATTTCTTTGAATTTTTCTCGGAGGGAATCCCTTACTTTTAGATTATAAATAGCTATAATAGCTCTTTTCTGTAATACAAATATAGTATTTATATCTGCAGAATTTCCCCAAAGAAGTATCCCATAAGACATTAAACTATGAAAATAGCTAAAATATACTATTCGGGCCGTTTCAACATCGATTAATGTTCTTATTTTTTTAACTGCAAATGCTGCTGAACTAAGCCTATTTGCCAGTTTCTCAATATGAGGGCCCCATTGTAATTTATTATCAATTGTAATGCCTAAAAAGACAGTGGATTCAACCAGATACAGATTAGATCCATTTGGTTGTACATTGGAATCTACTAGCCTAACATTGGGCATTGAAAATCTAATACATTTCGTCTTATTACCATTTAAAAGAAGATTGTTAACCGTGAACCAATGTACAACTTTGGATATCGCATTGTTCACTTCGTCATACTTACCCAATTGCCTTTTCACTTTAAATATAAGTGAAGTGTCATCCGCGAACAAAACAATATCGTGGGTATCCCTTGTGTAATAAGGTAAGTCGTTTATATATACAAGAAACAAAAATGGACCAAGAATAGAGCCCTGCGGTACGCCAATCGTAACCGCAGAACCCGAAGAAGTTTTACCATTTATTTTAACCCTCTGAACTCTATTTTTTAAGTATGAGATCATGACATCAAGGGCTTTGTTCTTAATTCCGTAATAGCGTAATTTCCTGATCAAAGTATCATGATGAACACAGTCGAAAGCCTTAGAGAGATCACAGAATACACCTAATGCATCATGCGAGTTCTCCCAGGCTTCAAATACGTTTTTTAATAATTCTACTCCTGCATCAACGGTTGAGCAGCCTTTGGTAAATCCAAACTGTTTATTATGTAACAATTTGTTTACTTTAAAGTAATCTAACATCTGATCAAGTATTAATCTTTCAAATATTTTACTAAGTGTAGGCAAAACTGATATCGGTCGAAAATTTATTGGGTCAGAAGTGTTACCCGATTTAAATAAAGGCACTACCTTGCTTTGTTTCATCAGATCAGGAAATACACCATTCGATGTGCAGCAGTTAAATATAATGGCCAAATGTGGTGCAATATCATAAATTATTGACGCAATCGTTTTAACAGAATGCCCCCACAAGTAAGCTTTAAAAGCTTTTTTAAATTTTAAATTTAAATTACGTCTTTTGTATCGACATAGGTAAATTCGAAAGCTTTGATACATTCAGTTACAGATTGCTTCAATATTGATTCGGAAATAATAGAAGATGAACAAAGAGTTTTAGTTGTTTCAATCGGAATTTGTGTAAAGAATTTTTCAAACTCTTTTGCTATTTTTAGATCCTCTTTAACTTTACATCCATCTATATTTAATTCAAATCCGTCATTAACAATTTGATATTTACTGGTTTCCGTATTTATAATATTCCACGTGGCCTTGATTTTGTTATCGGATCTTTTAATAAGGTTTTTAAATACATAGACTTAGCAGTGGAACATACTCTTTTAAACAATTTTGAATATACATTAAAATAGTTTTTAAATTCAATGCTATGGTTATATGATTTTTCATAATATAAATCAAATAACCGTTTTCTACTTTTTAATATACCGGTTGTTGCCCACTTACTGAAACACGCCCGTTTTTCTATACATTTTTTCCTATGTACGAATACTTTATTATGCTCGGTGTCAATTAATTTAAATAACGAATTAAATAATTTATTTGGATCATCGTTATAAGCTAAATTTGGCAGTTTTTCTAATACATTATCCCGAAAGTGTTCTAATCGACTAGAATTTATTGGATTATAGGCAATATATTTCTTTTGCGACTTCTCAGTTTTCATAGGAAAAATAGCTAATTGACCACAGTGATCAGAATCTAATTCATTTATAACTGAACAGCTAACTGGTGATATATTTGTAAAAATGTTATCCAAACAAGTAGCACTAGTGGCCGTTAATCTAGTGGGTTCCAAGAATAAATTCTGTAAGTTATATGATTTAAAGATATTGAGAAATCTACAAGACAGGGAAGATTTTTCCAATATATTAATATTAAAGTCTCCACTAATAATAACATTCTTTTTTGAATTTGAAACCTTAAGTAATACCTCTTCCATTGTTTTTTCAAAATCTTCGTATGAACCACTCGGGGGTCTGTATACACTCAATACAACCAGCTGCCCATATTCAATACAAGAAATTTCTATAACTCGCTCAATAGAAAAATTCACTATGTCCTTACGTTCCTTAAATTTAATATTATTCTTAATAATTATATTTCTATAACTCGCTCAATAGAAAAATTCACTATGTCCTTACGTTCCTTAAATTTAATATTATTCTTAATAATTATAAGAGAACCGCCATGGGTGATATTTTTCCTATTGAACGAGCTGCCTATCTGGTGATTTGTGAAGCTGAACATGTATTGATATAATCTTTTAACCAGTGTTCCGTAAGACATAACACATCAATATTGTTATAGTTTATATATAATTCCAACTCTAATTCGTTATTCAGAAAACCTTGTATGTTTTGGTGTACTAATTTCAGTTGAGAACATTTACTAACTTTACTATAGTTTTCAGAGTTATTTGTAATGTAATTAGGTACATTCTTGAATTGGCAACTATGATTATTTTGAATATTGCACGAGGTTGACTCTATTGTCTCCAAACTTAATTTAAATTATTGGGTATAACATCCAAAGTTTCAATTAAAATACTACTAGACTGCTCAATAGAAGCAGTTGAGTTAGCCAACAAATTGACTGAGTTAAAAATAAAATAATATAGCATATTTGCTATTTGTCTCTTATAATACTTTCCAAGATAATAGTTATCTTCGGTCTGTGAGTACTTAGTTTTAATAAAAACATTAGAGTCAACAAACTGGATATTTTTGTTGTAAGAACACATAGTTTGCAGGATTAACACATATCCTATGTGTTAATTCAAGTTACCCTCTATGTGTGTACCAAATTTCATGAAAATCAGTACAGCTGTTTATGCATGAAGGGGTAACAAACAAACATACAAACTTTCACATTTATAATATTATTACGGATTTTCCAACATTGTAATTTTAGCATCTGTCACAAAATTAGGTTCATATTTATGACAGGCTGTTGCCCGCGGCGTTCCCACTGGTCCCAATGGTCGCACAGGAATAGTTTTTGGAATAAAAACTGTCATATGTGTCAATCCAAGTTACCCTCTCTATGTGTGCCAAATTTAATAAAAATCAGTACAGCAGTTTATGCGTGAAGGAGTAATTAATAAACAAACAAACTTTCGCATTTATAAAATTAGTATTAGTATTAGTTCCCAACATTGTAATTTTTATTGTAATCCAAATTATAAAAAAACTAGCAGTTTCACGCAGCTTCGCCTGCGTAACTTGGCTTTTACTGCACCGAATTTGAAAAAAAAAAGCCTATGTCACTCAGGGATAATGTTGCATTCTAAGAGTGAAAGAATTTTTGAAATCGGTTCAGTAGTTTCGGAGCCTGTTCATTTCAAACAAACAAAAAATCAAACATTTCTTCTTTATACCATTAGTATAGAATATAGATAAACGGGACAAGTTACACAAATCAATCTAACCCGAGAAAATTTATATACAGATAATAAATACATATACTCGTAGTATATTACATTCCATTATAATGAATATACCTTGGAATGTAACATGGTGGCTGAAATACCTCCCTTGTGGCCATATCCTGACATACACCGTCCAATAAAATTATGTCCTCCATCAGCTCATTCACTACAAATATCTGAGGACCAAAATATATTATTTTTATTTAAATAAGACTTCCGCAAGGCTCGTTATTGGGTCCAATATTTTATTTTCTATATGAAACTAACAAATACTTGGAATCTACAAATAATGATAGGAGAGGTTCACCAACAACCTTACAATGAATACTTCTTCTGAATAGAAGTAAAAGACCAACTAACGGCCTTTCTGATGGCAAGAACCATACATCTTCTCAAGTGCCTAAGATTTTAAAGTGTTGGCAACCTTGTTCGTCGTTCACTTATAGTCGATCGTGCTTCAGCTGCACCAGCTCCATGGGTTGTTACTAATATTATAAAAACTCACGCTTGCCGACATAACTTAGAGTATTTTTTACAAAGTACAAAATTCACACAAACATAAGGATCCGTCACTCCTTTACTTTAATTGAAAATGGGGAAAATTGGCACAATAGTTTGTAAATGCTTTTTGATTAAGGTGACAATAATGGATTGCACTAATAGATTTTTCACTTACTTTAAAAGCCTTTAAACAGGGTACAAACGCATGTTCCAGTCGCATACTAATCCTTTCCACAGACCAACCATGATAAGCAGGAACGTCGGGTAAGATCATCATTGACAGCTTTATGCCTATCTCACGCCACATTGCTGCTTCGAGACTATGAACAAATAGTAAATGCGGAACATTGTACAATACTTGTGGAATCGTAGCTTTAATCGTACAATAGACTATATACAATAGACTATTGTAATATATTCGCTTTTTGGTCCTATCTGCACATCAGGATTATGGGATCGTAGAAGAGCTGTATAAGTTAAAGATATTCAAAAAACATTTGGGGCAACTTACGGATAGGTTATATACTCGTACATTACTGACTTTATAAATAATTCATTTTGGAGTTTCAACTTCAGTTTGCACAAACAAGTGCTCAATCGACATTTTTTTTCAAATTAAAACTAGATGTTGCCAGCGGTTCGATCACATTTTACAAGGTTTAAACTTAAGGGCAATTGGCCACTTTAATAAAATTAGCCAGAATAATAATAACACAGATTTCAATATTTGTATAGTTTGATGTAAATTTTAAACTCACCCTAATATAGGATGTGGAGCAAGATTGAAAGCTTCCTTGATCACAGGCATCGTTATATTATACGCTTGTACCGCTGAATCGCAGCGTACTGTGTAATTATATGGTCTATTTGTTATAACCTGCAACAGCATATCTAAATATTTTTCTCTTATTGTTCCTGATGAATATGTTCTTGTTCGCTATTCATCTTATAAAAATGTAGTGTAGTGTAAATCATACTGCTTATTTTTAAAGGTACTGGAATCAGTTTTTTTATACGAGTACAAGTAAACACTTTTTGATAGGTAAACATTTTTTACTTTTATGGAATTACCAAAAGCGTTCAGGAAAATTGTGTGACTTTCAATTTATTACAAATATTGGTTAAATTGTGGATTTCGTTACATTTTAAAAAGTCAGTTTTGGAAGTAAATTTTTGCTGATTTCGAAAAAGTCGGTAATATGTTTGACTTCCATTTTTTAAATATTGGAACAAGCACACGGATTTCTTGATGGTACGCGTTGCGTACCAACCAAGTGCATTGCCAACCTGAGAATGGATGTTAGGCTTCAAGCAAAAGTAAGTTTACTGGTTACATTATCATCCGAACCGGAATGCGTCAGTGGTAAGCGTTGATGTCATGGCGGCAGGAATAGATAAGGCGGTGGTAGGTACCAATCCGGGCGAGTCGCTGCGAAACTCTACCACCTATATAATTAGTATCGATTTTTGCTTCATTTCTACACTGAGTTTAATTTTTTTTATTTTAAAGATCGTTTAAATTGAAGTCGAATAATCCAGCTTTTTTTTATGATACTGGAAGGCAACAAGCAGACGGATTTCCTGATGGTAAGAAATTTCTGCCGCCTAGAAACACCAAAGGTGGTAATGGTGCGTTGCCAACCTGAGGCCGGGATATTAGGCCTTGAGCAAAAGTAAGTTTACCGGCTACCTTACTCTCCGAACCGGAACACGTCATGACATTATGGCGGCAGGAATAGGTAAGGCGATGGTACCAATCCGGGTGAGTCGCTGCGGAACTCTACCATCTAGTCAGGTGTCACGGTGTTAGTGACAGTAAGCCTTCGCTCGCCTTTTACGAGCTGCCTGACAGGAAGGCAGATGGTATATTCTTCAAAGGAGCCCGGACCAACACGGGGCTTACTGTGCTTAAATGATTACTTAAAAGCTTTAAATTACCCCCAAAATTCCGATAGCGTTTCCCGAAACAACATAGTCCTGGCTCGGTTCAGCAAACTTCAAATCAGTCAGGAATTCGTAGTTCGGAATCGCCTCATCCATATCCAAATCCGGAGGCACATACGAGGCTTCGCACAGGCCTGACACTAATATGTATATGCCTTTGGGTTGGTCACCTATAATTTATGTTTTCATATACATATAGTAGTACTATTTAAATTATGCGCTTCGGTTCGCCAATATTTTTTACTTAGGAAAGCAAATAAGCTGGATTTCCTGATGGTACAAAATTCACGTCTTTGGCGACATTGTCAATCTAACAAGACTGGGATGAAGAGCTCTACTCATTAAAGACCAAACTGAAAAGAATAAAAATAAATAAAAGGATATAATACATAAATCTATTCTACGCTCATGAAGTCACGAGCCAAGGTCTAGTGATAATTTATAAAATATCTGATTAGATATCTGGTTAGATCATCCGTCTCTCAGCCAGGTAGCTTTTTTTTATAACATTGGAAGGCAAACAAGCAGACGGATTTCCTGATGGTAAGAAATTCCCGCCGCCTAGAGACACCAAAGGTGGTAATGGTGCGTTGTCAACCAGAGGCCGGGATGTTAGGCCTCAAGCAAAAGTAAGTAAACCGGTTACCTTACCCTCCGAACCGGAACACGTCATGACGTTATGGCGGCAAGAATAGGTAAGGCGGTGGTACCAATCCGGGTGAGTCGCTGCGAAACTCTACCGCCTAGTCAGATGTCACGGTGTTAGTGACGGCACGCCTATGCTCGCCTTTTACAAGCTGCCTGACACAGGAAGGCAGATGGTCTATTCTACAAAGGAGCCCGGACCTACACGGGAACAAATACAGCTTAAAATCTGCGGGCACAGTTTAAATATTAATTACAATTAAACCAAATCATCCTTTCCTATTCCTGCCGCGCACCATATTGGCTTTGTCATGTTCCCGTCCGGAGGGTAAAGTAACTGGCAGATTTGTACAATAGACCAAACATCCTAGCCAAAGGACAGCAGCTTACCTATAGCATCTATGAAGTTTATACGCCCCGGAGATCCGTGTGCTTATTCGATGACATCTAACACAAATAATAATAATCAGAACCTAAATATCCAAATCCCAACAACTTAAACTTACCTCTTGATATAAGAATATCGTTGTAATTATAATTATGTATTTCTGAGTTTTCAATGAAGTAATCAGCAACTCTCTCGTTTCCTTGCAGCCAGGATATTGCTCGTAATTGAGTCTAGAAAAAAAACCTTACTAGATTATGCCAAAGTCAAAAGAACATTTATGATTATAGCAATCTATGTATATTAGTATTTACGTGAGATTAACAGTAATGCGAAAAGATAAGAAAAAAGTAATTATTATCGTTACACCCATATTTTAGTTAGTATTTTAGTAGAGCTTGTGAAGATACTTAGGCATACATAAGGTGGACTACCAAGGACACAAACGTTTAACCGAAGGTACTAATTCCCACCATGTGATATGTGTCAAATCTATCGTCAACTGGACATACCAGGCAACAGTGTTTTTAATAGAGAATAGAAAAACACATTTTTGACTTGCCCCGCCCACAAACGGTGTAACACAGCGGTAACAAAATTAAAGGCGTAAAACAATATCATCTAAGCTCTCTGTGGTCTAGCGGTCTGGGTGTTGGACTTGACTGCATGAGGTTCCGGGTTCGCACCCGGGTCGGCCAACAAAAAAGAGAATTGGATTTTTCCAATTTTGTAATAAAAAAAATGTTGGTCGGGATTGGAAATGTGCCCGGTTGGCGATAGGCTTGCCACCTATCACATTGTGGGACTCATGCCCGATTTCACCAAGAGCCCCTATACTTTAGGGGACCTTTTAACGTTACTTATGGGACTGTTTCCATATAAAACAGTCCCCTAAAACACGTTAAAAGGTCTCCTAAATATAGGGGCTCTTGGTGAAATCGGGCATTAGTGTCTTAGGCTAATCGTGGGTGCCTTGGTTGTGCCTCTGCCTACCTCTTCGGGGATATGGGCGTGAAGATACTTTTTTTTATCTAAGCTAGTTAAATAATTCTGGTGATCGATAATCGATATTCCAGGTGGTTTTGGACTCTGGAGTAGGGTAGGTAAACTTATTCACGAAAGTCACTTAACAGTCCAACCTCAGTAATGCAAAAAAAAATACCGAGAAACATTTCAATATATGAGTTAGAATAAGCAGTGTCTATAATCAGAATATGCAGTGTCAATAATCATAATAAGCAATTTGAATATGCAGAATAAGCAGACTTAATAATCGGAATCAGGGGACTCTATTATCAGAATAAACAGTGTCAATAATCAGAATAAGCAATGTCTATATTAATAGGCAGTATCAATAAAGACGGAATCATTACGCCCGTACATACCTACCCCAAACTAGCAATACTACTACACCCAATACTAGCAGAAGACACCAATGTGATAGGTGGTCTATCGCCAACAGAGCATATGTCCCATCCCGGACAGCAATGCTTTTATTAAAAAGTTGACACCGATTTCGTTTTTTGTCCAACCCGGGGATTCGTACCTGGAACTTATGAAGTCAAGTGCAACACCGGATAACTAGACCACAGTTTCAATAATCAGAATAAACAGTGTTAGTAAGCGAAATGTATTTACTTCCATCACAAAATCTGTTTGCTTGTTTGCCTACCGACATTAAATAACAAAATTTATTCGTATTTTGTTCTGTCACACTAGGTTTATATTTATATAAATACCATTAAAAACTTACTTCAGGTGAAGAAGGCGCTACCAAACTGCCTTTATGGCGACACATCTGGATTTTTTCTTGAATTGCATTCACAAGTACACGATACTCCATCTCATCTAGGAAGCCTGAAATCATGCTATTTTTGGTTTGGCATAGCCCGCAGCGACCCCACTGTCTAAATAATGAAATCTGGCAATGGAATAATAATAAAAAACGAAATTAATTAGTGTAATCAGTCAGATTGATATAACAAACATATCTATATATATGTATGTATGTAAATGTAGCTAATTTCGTTTTAAGGTATAAACTTGTGGAAGGGTTCTATGTAGCGTCTTACCTATTCCTGTCGCCGTAATGACTCTGTCATGTTCCGGTTCGGAGGATAGGGTAGCTGATAGACTTGCGCAATAGGCTTTCCATTCCGGCCTTAGGGTAGCGACGAACCTGCAACTACGATGTCGATAGGCCACAGCTGTCTCCTGCCATCAGGAGAGCCAGCTTGTTCGCTGATCTGTCACATGAAAAACGAGGCGCAGACCAACCGCGAGGATCGGGTTCGATTTCCCACGGGGGCAGGCATTTGTGTGATGAACATTTAGATGTCTGCGTTTCCGGGTCTGGGTGTTTATTAAATTTATTCAGGTATCTATTTAAGTATTTCTATGTATTAGTATCGTTGACTAACACTCATGACACAACTACATAATTTGCTTACTTTGGGGTTAGTTTCTATTCGTGTAACTTGTCCAGGGATATTTACAAGATCCATGCATTAGTTTACCATATCAATCTCCAATCAGGAAACCTGCTCGTTGGTCGTCAATGATGACCATAACAGATCTTTAAGAGCGTAATAGAGTGTAAGACGAAAATTGCCCTTTTAGTTACCTTCTTCCTTCAGCTGCATTGCGTCCAGCATCATAATATTCAAAGTGGAAGTAGTTGCTTGCTTGGTTTTGACAGTGATTGCTGTCCAAGGGCGGTCCCTTTGTAGCAGTCCTAGCTGACGAGTAACTACTAAACTGATGTAAAATAAAATCTATAAAGTCATAAAGCTGTAAATGTTAGTCAAAGATATTCCAGTGAAAATAATTAGGATAGGTTTCTGGGACAACGATAACGATTACGATAACGGGATAACGATTTCAAACTCAAAAATATTTTTAGAAGTGCTCGTCTATTTGATGAAAAACTAATCAACTAATTGGGTTTTCTCTATCAAAAGATATTGTTTCAATTTAAAATCTCAGCTATTATAATCAAAATCTATGAAGTAGGAGTGAAGATATTTTGCGATTGAAGAAAATATATAAAAGTGTCGGATTAACATATGAAGCTGTAACGATTTCCAAGTTCTAAGTATACGTATAATATATTAAAGATTAAAGTATAAAAACTAAAAAGTACTAAATAAGTAGAAGGCACACAGATAGTTTTTCTTGTGATGATATAGATTAAGATTAGGTAACTGAGAAATCTTAAACTAAAGCTAAGATCTGAAGGTGTTTGGGTAAGCTTACCGGCAATTCTACCTTTCAAACAGCATTACAAAATATATAGCGAGCCCTGATAATATGGTGGAATAAACAGTTCAAGCCTTGCTTAATTTGTATAAGCCCGGATGAGTTTAGCAGATATTGCATTAATTCGCGTAAAACATTTATAAGCCGCTCTGATGCAATACAGCCATCTAAAAAATCATCACAATCAATCATCATCTAAAAGAAGTCTTCGCTAACATCTCTGAGAAACTCACATTCACTCACTTAACTATTATAACGCATATTTTTAATAATAGCTTTTTTTTTTTTAGCTTAATAGCTAAGAACCGTTATTTGAAGCCTATTATATTTGAGAGTGCATACCTGTTTTTTCGGTGACGAGTCGGTAATAGCGTGTATACTCCCCTTAAGTCACGTGACATCTAACGTCAATGTCCGCACAGGCAAAGGTAGGGCGTTCGCGCTCCTACTGATCTGCTTCATTAGCGTCTTGTTTTTCGTGGCGATCGGTTTTCAGATTGTGAGTTACATCTAGTTTGCATTTATTTCTAGAGTGTTCGTTACTTTACTCCCCTTTGCAAGTTCTACAGTGAACGTGATAAAAATTCTCGAATCGAATATTACTTATAAAGTGTATTCGGTCTTAAGGTTTGTACAATACATATTTTATAATTATCCTTTTACTCAAACGAACTCTTAACGATGTTATCGTTCGATTTCTACTACTTTTTTTTATACAAAATATCGTTATCGTGGGGTGCATTTACTTTATAATTACCCACATCATGATTAACGACTGGTTGACATACCCGCTTGTAGAAGCTACGTATGCTCGAACCACATAAGTTAATAAAATAGCTTTTATTTTATTTTATAATGGCTTTTATCTACCTTCTTTCAAGCTTATAGTTCCAAAAACTACAGAAATGTAAGATAAGTTATTAAAAAATTGTTTTCGTCTACCGTTAGAAAATATCAGTTTTTATTACAAATTGCCGTAACTACCCTCTTTTAAAAGGATTTAAGCAACAAAAAGATAGACTAACAGAGAATTAAACCGTTTTTTTATGTTAAATTTACTGCAATTTTCAAAAAGATTACAAGCCCGTTTATGTTTAAATTATTTATTATAATTATAGTTTTCGACAGACATTTTTGCCACTCTTGAGCGCACTATTCATGTACATTCATGCACTGTCATTCTAGCTCATATGTACCGGAAAATGATGAACCATCTATTACTGCTGATGTTAGTGGGGAAGTGTACTATAACGATGATCCCCGGGAATCGGACAATTTTTTCGATTTACCTCTAAATACTGTCCTGAAAGAGCCTTCAGTACCTAAGACTTCCTCGCATCTGCTGAGGATTCTAACCTGTTTACAACATTTTGGTTCAGACAAATGGGATAGTGTCCGTTACGCTGAAACCCAAAAACAATATTGCTCTAGTCCCGGTTTCACTTGTTTAGAGGTTAACGAAGAACTAAAACGATTTGACAAGAACACCATGTTTAATTCGATTGAACGTGGTTTCGCAGCCTTAACAAGAGCAATTATAGAGCAAAATGAAGCTATGCAGAGTGGCTTTAAATCTATTTTCGAATGGGCTAACTCGCTTGAGGAAATCTCATCAAAATCCTTACAGGATAAGATTAATGATGTTTTTGCAAAAGGGGTTTTCCAGAAAATAACCAGTGATGTGTTACAGTTGACTTGTGGTCATAGGGCTGAGATAATTCAGTACAGGCGCGATGTTCTTTTGCGTTCTATAAGGGATTCATTTCTGAGGGAAAGTTTGCGAAAAATCCCACCATCCGCAGAATTCCTTATCGAAAAAGATCAGCTTTCTTCAGCTCTTGAAAAAGCTGGGGGTGTTACAAAAGTGTGTTGGCCGCCCCGGGCGCCACCGCGAACAAAAGCTGCTGCGCAAGCTCAGCTTTCTAGGCAGACGCAGGCCAAGCCTAGTTATGCCCAAAACACTCAAGGTGCGCAAAAAGCATTTCATTCTCTTGGCTACCATCAGACAAATACTTTATTTAGTGGGGCTAATTCTGGACTACCCTATAACGACAACTACGGTAAAAGGCGCGATCATCCTCGCCCAGATAATTTTAGACAAGTATATAATAGGCAAGCACAGCTTTCGACTACGAAGCGTAACTTTCGGTACAATGACTATGTTGCCTCCAGCAACAGAACTCAAGATCGCACCCAATCTAGACCACGTGCCCAAAAACGTGAATATTGACATGAACAGATTTCAAGCGGGACGTCTTTTAAACTTCGTAGACCGTTGGAAGGAGCTACAGGCCCCACAGACATTAATTCAAATTATACAGGACTTCCACATTCCATTCAAGGCCAAAGCGCCATTAGTAATACCAAATTTATTACATCACCGCTTTCAAACCCCAAAGTCAGCCGAAATGGATCAGGTAATAAGTCAAATGCTGAAAGCAAACATTTTGGAGCCTGCGGCCCAAGGTCCAAGCTTCGTGTCCCAAATGTTTCTAATTCCAAAAGTAGAGACTTCGTTTCGCCCCATTTTCAATTTAAAAAATCTGAACTCCTTTGTGGCAGTGGGCAAATTTCGGTTGATAAACATGCGCAAGCTTTTAAATTTTCTACAACCCCAAGACTGGCTAGTCAAAATAGATTTGTCCAATGCTTATTTTCCTCTGAGCGTAACCAAGACGCACAGGCGATATCTTCGGCTTATTTACGATCAAAAACTATATCAAATGACTTGTCTGCCTTTTGGTCTTGCTTGCGCTCCAAAAATTTTTGCAATGTTAACAAATTGGATAGCTCAATTAATGAGAGAAAGAGGGATTTGTGTTGTTGTATACCTAGACGATTATTTACTAGCCAATCAGGACCCTCAGGAACTCTTAAATCAAGCTCAGGAAGCGGTCAAGTTACTCCAATACCTAGGCTGGATTGTAAACTTCCCCAAGTCTTCTTTGATCCCCCAGAGAGTAATCCAATATCTAGGTATAATGTAGGATCCTCACTTAAATCGAAAGTATCTTCCCGATCTAAAAATTCGCGACATTCGAGCAAAGGTGTCTACCCTACTAAAGACAGAAAAAGCAAATTTACGACAAATACAGAGCGTGATCGGGTTACTGAATTTTGCCAGTTTCTCAGTTCCGAGAGGACGATTGCCACAACCTTCTTCAGTTAAGACCACGTCGTCATTATCAAATTCCAACTCTAGCTTTAAAAGAACTGAAATAGTGGAAAACGAATGTGCAAAAGCGGTCACCAATTACGATTCCACAAGTTTCACATTATTTAGTAACCGATGCGTCCGGAATAGCTTGGGGGGCTCAACTGAACAACTTGAAATTATCGGGACTTTGGACTACGGAGGAAACAAAAATGCATTCGAACCTCCGAAAAATGTTGGCAATTTGGTACGTCCTAAAAGGTCAAGCTCTGTTCCTAGCTGGTTCAACTATATTGATCCAAAGCGACAACAAGACTGTCGTATCTTATATAAGGAACGAGGGCGGCATGAAGTCCGTGCCCCTAATGGCGCTGACTCGACGCATTTTTTCTATTCTAGATATATACAAAATTCATGTCATAATACATTATCTACCAGGTCCATACTATGGAGAAGCCGATCACCTGTCTCGGATGTCAGGTCAGCCAGAGTGGCACCTCACACCGTCAATAACGAAAATTATTTTTGCCAAATTTGGTCTCCCTGTAATAGATCTATTTGCGTCTGCAATAGCTCATGTAGTGCCCCATTACGCCACCCTAGACTTGACAGACAAAAGAGCCCAAATTTACGATGCGTTCAGTCAGAATTGGAATTATCCACTAGCGTGGGTGTTTCCCCTACCATTTTTAATGCCTCGGGTTCTACAACATCTCAACTCGGCACAAGGAATATTTCTCGTGGTTGCTCCCCGGTGGACGAAAGTCTTTTGGCGTCCCGATCTGAAAAACCGGGCTCTAGGAGCCCCGTTTATAATTCATCATCTCGATCAATGTCTGATAGATACGACGACAGGATATGCCCCACCGATGGTCTCGGGAATGGTCTTGGAAGTATGGAAATGTGGGGGTGGACCGAAAGTCTAACCGGGTGGTCGCAGGATCAAATAAACTTTTTACAAAAGAGTTGGCGCGACTCTTCCTTAAAAACTTACCGTGTAGCATTTCAAAAGTGGTGTGTATGGGCGAAAGAACATTCCATAAATATTACTAAGCCATCAGGGGCAGACCTTGCTAGATTCCTAATAGACTTGCACCAGATTCAACATTTGGCCTACGGTACAATTTTAGTACACAAATCTACAATTTCGATGCTGTGTGATCCAAATCTTGACAATCAGCTGAGCTCCCATATACTAGTCAGACAGGCTTTAAGGTCAATAAAATTATTAAAAACTTCAATCCAAAAAGTACCAATATGGGACACAGACATATTGGTTAAATGGCTTAAATCAACCCTCCCCGATATAGTCTATATGAGTGTTCTACACGTGCCGCTATACTCCTTTTATTATGCTCCGGACGCAGAGTACATGATTTGACACTCTTAGCTATTGGGGATGAAAACTGTTCCTTCCATGAAGATTTCGTCGTTTTCTGGCCAAAGTATGGATCTAAAACGGATCCTCTGATTATCTGACCATAGACAGTCAGGATGCAAATAAAGACTGCAAGGAGTTGAATCCTATATTTTGGATCAAGAGAATGTTAGCGTTATCCCAGCAAAGGCGAAATAGTTGTGGCGAAGATTCTCTCTTTTTAACTATTTGTGGTACACCAAAGAAAGCTTCCCGTGCAAATATTGCAGGCTGGGTTAAGAAAGCCTTGCTACAGGCAGGGATCAAGGCCAGTGCGGGTAGTGTCCGCCCCGCAGTAGCATCAAAGAGTTGGGTCCAGAATTGTCCACTAGATGAAATTTTATCCCGAGGTAATTGGCGTTCAGAAAATACATTTCTAAAATATTATTGCCGTGAAGTAAAGCCAGCGACATCACGGGGAAATACAATAACTCATTTGTTCGAATCTTTTTAATATTTCGATGTCTTAATTTTTATAATTTACCTTTGTAGATAATGATTTAAATAACCTATTTTTGTTAAGCATTGCACTGTGATTTAAACAGAATAATTTAAAAAAGTTGGATTATTTTTGTTTCTGGAAACGTAGAAATTATTGCCTAAAATATATTTATAAAATAGCAATCGCAGTATATTTTTATTTTATTTCATTTATAATTTTTTTTAAGTACATTAGTTTCAAGTATTAATAAAATGTATAAATAATAATAATAATGTTTAATTGTGTGTATACATAAAGCATAAATAATCAAAAAGCTCTGCTGTCCACCAGGCGATAACAAACAGGTCTCAAATATAATAGGCTTCAAATAACGGTTCTTAGCTTAATATCAGCGTTTTACCTAACAATAAAACGCTTATTAAGCGGTAACCTTATTTGAAGCCTAACTTTCAGTTCTGCCTGGTGTCAGGCTTCACTTATATTTGATATCTAATGAAGCAGATCAGTAGGAGCGCGAACGCCCTACCTTAGCCTGTGTGGACATTGACGTTAGATGTCACGTGACTTAAGGGGAGTATACACGCTATTACCGACTCGTCACCGAAAAAACAGGTATGCACTCTCAAATATAATAGGCTTCAAATAAGGTTACCGCTTAATAAGCGTCTTATTGTTAGGTAAAACGCTGATATTTTCTAAGTAGCTAGATCCTGCTTTTAAATATTTAACAGCTAAAAGTTTGAGAAACGCGCTTCCGACCAACGAGCGTTCTAAATATTATTATCACGGTAACGTAATATACAGTATTAGCTGGGTAGTATTATAGCTGGGCCCTGATTTTAAATTAATACCTACTGCCGTGCGGTGCACGAACACGCGATAGGGATACCCACCTTCCTTATAACTACATCTGCACACTAGAATTTCTGTCGAATTTTGTGATCATTAATATTGTATTTTTATAAAACAAATAAAAATCGTATAATGCATAGGAACCGTTCAATAAAAAAGAATGTTTTTGTTGCCAAATTTCATAAAAATATTTACATTCTTGACCGATCAACAAAAGGTCAAAAACAGCACAATATGCTATTAATATTATAAATAAGAAAGTTTGTCTGTTTGTTTGTTTGTTTGTTTGTTTGTTACCCTTCACGCAAAAGCTGCTGAACCGATTTACATGAAATTTGGAACACATATTGAGGGTAACTTGGATTAACTCATACGATAGTTTTTATCCCGAAACAATGATGACTACGCGGGCAACAGCTAGTAGTCTATAATTGTGCTTTGCCATATCAGTGTTGCTATCGATACGGTAGTTTGTCACAAAATACGGCATACGGCAGGCCTTTTAGTGCCGTATCAAAAAATACGGCAAATGGCTATAAGTCAAACAAAACGTCTTTTAACTAGAATGCAGCTAAACGCACCACTAACCGATAGTCATATCGCCGTATCGTGCTACCTCTTTTACTTCAGTAAAAATTAATGTGACGACATGTTAGTTAGTCAAGATTAAATGAGTGATTACGATTCTGAAGGACCTTCCACGCCAAAAAAGACTAGAAAGAGTAAACATATTAAACAAAAATAGTAACAACGATGGAAAGTGGCGATTTTTGTAAAGACGGAATTGCTACTGTTGATGATGATGTATATAAAGCAAAGTGCACCCTATGTACACGATTAATTGTTAAAATTGAAATGACAAAATGGGAAGCAAGAAAAAGTATGCACAAGATAAACATGAATCTGAGTTATAGAAACGATAAGAAAAGATTTCTTAGGAGAAAAAACATGAGGAATAATTATTGTTTAATTGTATACGGCAATTTCTGCATTTTTGTTCTTAAAATACGGCAATTTAGAATGTGACATACGGCAACCCAGATTTTTACCATAAGAACATTGTGCCATATTAACAAAATAGGTACTTAAAAAAAAGTATCTTCACGCCCATATCCCCGAAGAGGTACAGGTACAACCAAGGCACCCACAACTAGCCGAAGACACTAAGTCCCACAATGTGATAGGTGGCAAGCCTATCACCAACCGGGCACATTTCTAATCCCGACCAACATTTTGTAATAAGAAAATTGGAAAAATCCAATTTTCTTTTTGTTGGCCGACCCGGGATTCGAACCCGGGACCTCATGCAGTCAAGTCCAACATCCGAACCGCTAGACCACAGAGGCGATAAATAAAATAGGTACCTGGACATTTAAAACAAAATAACATTTACAAATCGTACCCAATACCTAGTTTATTGGTGACAAACAAAAAAAAAATACTTTCGCATTTTCGTCAGCTCCTATGAAGGTAGAATACTGTATATTACATTACCGTGATAGTGTAGCTACTACCCAATAAGCGTTCGTCGGGAGCACATTTCGGGAAATCTTACCGATCAGCCTCCAATCTGTTGTAAAGAGTTTCCTGGATCTGAACGTTGTCCACCAGCTGCGGAATAAGA
Organism: Calephelis nemesis; assembly: GCA_002245505.1. Taxonomy (NCBI): domain Eukaryota; kingdom Metazoa; phylum Arthropoda; class Insecta; order Lepidoptera; family Riodinidae; genus Calephelis; species Calephelis nemesis. The sequence continues at coordinate 149,367 of NJDD01000480.1, forward strand.
TTGCACACTTCTTGCTCCCCAGTCACATATCCCTAAAAATCATCTTTGGTATCTAAGACCGTTCGCCTTCCACGAACTTTATAACAAAAACTAAATTAATAAACTTTAGAATCCATCGTGCGATAGGCTTGCCACCTATCACATTGTGGGACATAGTGTCTTCGGCTAGTCGTGGGTGCCCTGGTTGTACCTCTGCCTACCTCTTCGGGGATATGGGCGTGAAGATGTTTTTTTAGAATCCATCGTCAAAATGGTTACATTTTTCAAATTCTATCAATAAACTCAACTGGCCGTATTTACTCTATGAAAAATAGTCCAGAAATCTTAATCACACTGGGACTGGGGGATGGGGCCTCTACGGGGTGTAGACTTTTACTTTACTTTACTTTTTTTTGTACGCAAGTGATGGTAATTCATAGATCCCAATAATCTTGTATAATGTTATAGAAATTTGACTAAAATTGCCAAAAAAAACAACATCGAAATCGGTCCATTCGTTTAGGAGTTATGATTTTTATATGTGAGAATTCAGCGAACACCTCTCCTGATAGTAAGAGACAACCGTGGCCTATAGACATGATAAATATTACAGGTGCATCACTGCACCAAGCCGGGATATCAGACCAGTTTTTTCCCGTGTTGGTCCGGGCTCCTTTGCAGAATAAACCATCTGCCTTCCTGCCAGGCAGCTCGTAAATGGCGAGCACAAGCTTACCGTCACTAACACCGTGACATCTAACTAGGTTGTAGAGTTTCGAAGCGACTCACCCGGATTGGTACCACCGCCTTACCTATTCCTGCCACCATAACGTCATGATGTGTTCAGGTTTGGAGGGTAAGGTAGCCGGTAAAATTAGTTTTGCTCGAGCCTAACATCCCGGCCTCAGGTTGGCAACGCACCATTACCACCGTTGGTGTCTCTAGGCGGCGTGAATTTCTTTCCATCTGGAAATGCGTTTGCTTGTTTGCCTTCCAATATCATAAAAAAAATCTACTGGCTACTCCACCGTTAGAACCGGAACATGACAGTCATTATGGCGGCAGCGATAGGTAAGGCGGTGGATCCCTATTCAGTATTCGGGCAAGTTGCTGCACAGCACTCAACCACCAGTGGTCTGTAATGACCAATACATTAACCTCTGCTCACCTCTTACAAGGTTCTGTATTAGCACTTGCCCTGTGCTTGGGCTAAATTTCTCCAGATTTAAAAGAAAGAAAAATTGCGACCATGACAAGATTTGAACCTATACCCTATCGTCTCAAGGTGACGAATACTCTAACCATTTGAGCTACTGAGGATTAAGTCCTGTGGCTGCCTGTGGCGAAATTTTTATTTCCTTTTTTTACCGTTAACGGTAGTATATTATATATACGAGTATAACGTGGGTAGTTATGTCCTATAGATACACTGTACTGAGTACCTAATAAATGAATTCATCATTACGAGTTACCTGACAGAGGGCAGATGGTTTATTCTCATCAGCGGACCGGGTCACGGGAAGAGAAAAGTTGATCAATGATGACACTGACACACATACAAATCAAACTTAAAACACCCCTCTTTTAATGTAGAGAGTAAAAAGCAACAGTTAACAACAAATCACAATAATGCAATACCTTCCCCACGTCATATCCAAACGCAAGTTGTATATCAATCATCCTGTCGATGTATGCCATGAATGTGGGTACTGATATTCTGGAAAACAAAGAAATTGCTAAATGTCCGTTGTTACTGAGAAGAAGAAATAGAAGTACCATTTAGACAGTTTCCCTCACCAACACTTGGTGAAATTCTATCATTACGAATATTAATAAGTTAATTATTCACTGGACTGTCACTACAGTTATTATCATATGCCTTGTGCATGTGCGCATTATTTATTGTATTTTCAGCAATTTTACAGCAATTGGCGCTAATTCTGTAGGCCAAAAACTTACTTTTTTTTATAAACTAACTAAAGATATATGCAATATTTTTGCATTAAATTAATTTTAGCAATAATTAATAATAATTTTGGCGCCATCGTGAAGAAAGACGGTCGAAATTTTTTCGTAACTAATGAACTTCGTGTTAATTATGGGTAAAATTGGTTAATTTAGGTGGTAATCAGTTTAATTTTGTTTAGTTGAAGCGCACAAGTAAAATTATTATGAAAAAATTAGTGTATCGTGCATTTCCTCGTTGCCGCCAAATCTCACAAAATGAGCTTGAGTAAAAAGGTCACCGCTTTTCTCAAAACTCTGACATGACTTTGTATAACGACTTATGACTATTTTAAAAATAATTTATTAATACGAAAGTCGTGGCAGCATGACCTAAATCTCTTAGCCGGCTCCAGAAAGGGGAAAATTAACTTTGAAGATTTACCTGGAAAGTTTTGGCGCCATCGAGAGAAAAGGTTGTAGCAGTTTTTTCATAATTATTGAATTTCGTTTTTATATTGAGTGAAATTAGTCAATTTATTTACCACCTGTATTTTGTACAATTTTGTTTACTGAAAGTGCACAAATGAAATATTCATGAAGAAATTAGCGTATCGTGTATTTCTTCGTTGCCGCCAAATCTCATTACATGAGCTTGAGTAATGAGGCCACCGCTTTACTCAAAACCCTAACATGACTTTATATAACGACTTATGACTATGTCAAAAAGAATTTATTGATACGAAAGTCGTGGCAGCATGGCCTAAAGGTCTTGGCCAGCCCCAGAAAGGCGCAAGTTAACTTCGAAGATTTACCTGGCCAATTTGCAAAGCCTAATAAATCGAAGCATCCGCAACAACTTAGTGGCTGTGAGCACGCTCGAGTTCAAATTATTCCATTTATCCCAGGAAGTGCAAGCGTCTATTATGTCCAGGATGAGATCTGAAAATATTTCATTATTTTGATTTAACAAACAAGGCAAACGAACAACCGCATATTACAGTTTATAAAAGTTATAGTATGGTTTGTTAAGCCACCATCGTTTCTTATGTATGCGTCTGATGCGACTCGTAACATATGGAAATACTCGCTTGAAAATTATGGTTAACTAAATGTAGCTGAGACCTTGTACATGGTGTCTCCTCTGTCTTGCTTTAGATCCCTCACCTATGCGGATAGGCGAAGACATGGCTAATTGTAAAAACCAATTCAGGAGTCTAAGATTTGTTCTCGTTAAATCTCAGAATCTAGAAATATCGACGATTGACGAACCACCTTAATTTGGGCCTAGGTGGTCTAACTTGAGGTGGTTTGGGTAAAAGCGCACCACTTTTTTACTAACAAGTCATTTAGTAGTCAAGTTGCGAATCAAAAACCAAAGAAGTCGAAGGAAAGGTCCGTACGACCGCTATAGACCTGGGGGCTGATTACATATCCAAGTGGCTAACTCAAAATGGAAAAGTGTACATCAAATAGCTGTCAAAAATGACGGCTATCTCCAGCGACCAACCGAAATACAATGGAGATAGCAAACACAAATGACGTTATTTGTAAGCTATTTGATTTACACTTTTCCATTTTGAGTTGGCCACTGAGGTACATAATCAGCACACTGTTCTTTTAAATGACAGTGAAGCTTGGGCGTTACTCAAATATCTTAAGCAGTGGCTACGTGTCAGAAATATGGCCAAGTTGCGATGAATGTGTACATACCTCTCGGTCATGCGGACAACGTCGTAGCCGAATTGCAGGAGATATGTTGGGATCGTTTTTATGTTCCACTCAAGCGCACATTCTCCTCCGTCCTATATATCCCTTTGGAACACTCTCCCTATTCTGAGGCTTACGAACACCAAAACATTCCCTGATGAATACTTCCTTGAAAAGCGACGAATGTGTAGCGTAACGCACGAAAATCGCATTAACACGCTCACATACATTTTCTAATAAAAACAACGTAGCCCGGGATTGCATTTGTGCCCGATTGCCGATAGGCTTGCCACCTATCATACATATTATGGGACTTACACCCGTATTCAAGAAGTTTACTTGGCTAAGTAATGAAAAAACGCTGCGTGAAGCGACATTTAGCTATGCGTTTCCTACGTCAAGCCATCCAATTCGTTTTATGTATTGTTTATGAATTGGATGGCTTGACGTAAGAAACGAATAGCTACATCAGCTAAATGTCGTACTTCGCGCAGCGTTTATTCATTAGTTAGCCAAGTAAGCTAGTACAATAACAGTTCTAAGTATTGTTCATGAATTGGATGGCTTGACGTAAGAAACGCATAGCTAAATATCGTACTTGGCGCAGCGTTTTGTCATTACTTAGCCAAGTAAGCTTCTTGAATGCTGGTGATAGTGTCTTTGGCTAGTCCTGGATGCCCTGGTTGTACCTCTGTAACTTCAGAGATATGGGCGAGAAGATTGTTATGAAATTAAATGGAAGGGAGCCGGTAAACTTGCATACATAAAGGCTTATCCCAATTGATGTACCGACGACGTAATCGACAATCGCGATATAATTAAAATTATACATCTTACCTGCAGTGGCCATGACGAGTATAATAAAGTCCAACCTATTCCAATTGGACTTGAAATATCCACGCATTGTCAAACCAACCATCTTCAATACCATTTCCGAGAAGTATATTAAATAGAAGAATCTAAAAGACAAAAATAGTCTGAAACAGATATGACGATAACGTGCACCCTGTATATGAATCTTCTAAACAAATATAAAAAAGAACAATATGCCAAAACTCTCTGATCAGCCTCAAAGGGCATAAAAGGCCTTATCGAAAATTCGAATTTGCCTACTCCTGATTCATACTTCTTAAAAGTAAAATCAAATCCATCAGTTCGTTCGATGTGGTTCATTGGTCGAGAGGTTGGCGTATACGCTTATCTTCTCCGAACAACCGGAAGGCCCCATGCGAGGGGTTCAATTCCCATCGGCTGCAGGCATTTGTGCGATGAACATTTAGATGTCTGAGTGTATTTAATAAATATGAACTGGTAGTTATTTTATTCTATGTGATTTCTTGAATATAAACGAATAATTGACAAAACACTGTCAACTGCAAATTTTATACCTACTAGTATTAAAGAAAAATCGTACTTCTAAATATAATCGTACTAATTAAAAGCAGATTACGACAATAAAAAGATATGAAAAGCACTCACAGACAATATCATCAATTAGGGATATAATACTGTATATTTAAAAGCCAGACGTCATGGCGATTTTCATGTCAAACCCGAAATAAAAATGTGACAAGATCATATCATTCACAGTGATCCACTTTAAAATCTCCATACAATAGGCTGGTTTCACACTTAAGAATAGTGCTCATTTGGACGGACCGGGACGCAGCGCAATAATCCACCTAAGACAACTAGAGGCACCACTTTCCATTCTTGATGATTTTAAAGTCGAGGTGCCAGTCTATACTTTTGCTCTAATTTTTGGTAATAAGTAGCAGAAATCCGCCGATGCGATGCGATGTGACTAACTGACGACCTCAAAATAAATTACAATTAAAATTACTTACAAATTTAAACATTTAATGGTAAGGATAACAGCTCTAGAAACCGGTGGCTTGATCAGCACCTCGCTCAATATAACAGGTGTGTTGCACAGTATCATGATGTATATGAAGCAGTCGAACCAGATGCTGGACACCATTCTGTAGCAACACTGCCTCCACTGCTGGCGGGGGCCTTGAGTGCTGAGAGGGCCTGGTGTCATCATGTCGACTAACTTCCTTCTGAGCCATATTGCATAAGCCTGATTAGATATGTGTAGATGTTAAACGAGTAGTGACAGTGTCATTGATATTAATAAAAGAAAACATCTTTCAGACCGTATTGAAATAGAGGCAGGCAGAGTACAACCACGGCACCCACAAGGAGGCGAAGACATTAAGTCCCACAAAGTGACATGAGCCAAACTTATTGCCAATCGGACACAAATCACCGGCAACGTTGTTTTTTATCAGAACATTGAAAAAACATTTTATTCAATTTTTTAAACCCGAAATCTCATAAAGTCAAGTCCAACACTGGACCGCTAGACGACAGAAATTAATATACTGGCTTATCCAAAATTCGCAACTCAACTCTTGGACTAATCATGGTGTAACTTGGTGAACAAGGATTATGAAATTCGGTAGTCTACAAGGATATTTTTCATCATGACAGCTAAAAAAGTTCCTGTAAGAGAGCGAAATATGTCTGTTTTTAACTGATAATCATATTTTTACGCCTGTACCAATCATTTGCTTGCACTATGACAGACTTAACAAACATCCAATAACCTAAGGCTCAACTAAATTCTATAGCATGAACCTTGTACAACAATAGTAGAACCAGTCTTGTTATCGATCCTGATAAACGGATTTTGATAAACTATTGCTTAACACGTAAGTTAGACTACTGGTTATCTTTTAAATAGCCATAGACTAAGCTTAGTCCAAAAACATTTTGGTTTTAGTCTAATTAAAATAAAAAAACCTTAGGTTTCCACAACGTTCCCAATTGTTCAAGGTTGATCCGACCATTATCAGAGTCGGATGCGATTTCCACAGCTTGGACGAGCAACCGAACGCCATCTTTACTGAGTTTTCCATGTTCGTACTGGCGCCAATATGATATCTTTAACGCTTTCAGAACACGTTGATTAGCTTCCCTGAAATTCGTACAATATTCAGGAGTTTTTTTGGTCAATCTCAACAAAGCTGCTCATCCTGTTAAACATTCTGGGTGTTTTCCCCAAAGCCTTGTTACATTATGCGATAGTAGGACGCTCTTTCTAAGATCAAATGTTACAAAGCATCACTCTTATTTTTGGCAAAAGACAGTGAACAAACACTTAGCTTCCCTGATGGTAAGAGATAACCACAACCTATACACACCATAGATGTTGTAGGTGCGTCGCTGCCCTTGGCCGGAAGGTTAAGCCAATTGTGGAAATATATCAGCTACCTACCTTCCCGACCGAAACATGACAGTATCATTATGGCGACAGGAATAGATAAGCCGGTGGATCTGACCCAGGCAAGTTGCTGCACAGCCCTCTACCTCCTGTGGTCTTGTTGATAATGACCCGATTCGCCTTTGTTCTCCTCTTAGGAGTCGCCAGGAAAGGCAGATGATCTATTCTATACAGAGATCCCGGATAAACACTGGCTAAGCTTGCTATAACACACGTCTTACTACAGAACGTTTATTATTCATATACAAGGCGTTAGTAGCCGATGAGTCAGATCAGAAGTTGCCGTAGCTTTTACTGAATCTATTAATATCGAAAAGAAAAAATATGGGCAAAAGGACATTTATTCCTAAGGAAAAAATGACAATTACAGAAATTCTGAGAATTTTGGAACCATCTAACTCAAGAAATAAGATTAGTGTAGAAGTTGTTGATTTTATATTATGTTGAATTAGTTACTCCATATAGTTAATGTATCTTAGTACGCCGCAGCCATGTCGTCTTTGCTTCTGCCATGCACGAACCGAAGTGAACGATCTAAGCATTTTTAGTCATATTACACTATACGATATTAAGCAAGCAAGTAAATAAGCAAGCCGAGACCATTCAATCGGTCTAAGACGTGGTCTAGTGGTTCAGTTGTTGAAATTGACTGCACGAGGTCCAGGGTCGGGCAACATAAAAAAAATTGGGTTTTTCAATTTTCTAATAAAAAAAAATGTTGCTCGGGATTGGAAATGTGCCCTATTGGCGATAGGCTTGCCACCTATCACATTGTGGGAATTAGTTTCTTCGGCTAGTTGTGGGTGCCCTGGTTGTGCCTCTACCTACCACTTTTGGGGATATGGGCGTGAAGATACTTTTTTTAAGACGTGCTACGTTACTAAATATTATTACGCTATGCGATATATTTTTTTATGATATTGAAAGGCAAACAGACGGATTTCCTGATGGTAAAAAATTTCCGCCGCCTAGAGACACCAAAGGTGGTAATGGTGCGTTGCCAACCTGAGACCGGGAAGTTAGGCCTCGAGTAAAAGTAAGCTTACCCGTTACTTTACCCTCCGAACCGGAACACGTCATGACGTTATGGCGGCTGGAATAGATAAGGCGGTGGTACAAATCCGGGTGAATCGCTGCGAAACTGTACCACCTAGTCAGATGTCACGGTACTAGTGACGGTAAGCCTATGCTCGCCTTTTACAAACTGCCTGGCAGAAAGGCAGATGGTCTATTGTGCAAAGAAGCCCGGACCAACACAAGTTAGACTGTGCTTAATATCGCATAGTGTAAAAAGGGTTTTCCTAGTCCTTGTGTATCCATCAGATGCTTATGAGACTCTCCGTTTCATAATATAAAAGAGCGCCACAGGGTAAACCTACCTCATCATTTCCGCGAATTCCTTCTTGGTTGGCTCGTTAGGTATCTCCCTATCACAGTCTGGGCAAGTAGTATAACGGTACCCCATATAAGTTTCATCATCGCTGTCTTCATCTCGACCTGACATTTGAACCTGGTATGGATGTTTTATAGTCGTTCCTGAAATGTCGAGGGTTTTATTGGCAAACTGTAATAGATAACCAAAAAATATGCTACGCAGTAACTCACCCGGACTAGTTCCATCGCCCCACTTTTCCTGGCGTTTCATGGTTTAACCCCCGATCGCAAAACAGGGGTGTTATAAGTTTGACGTGTCTGTGTGTGTCTTTCTGTGGCATCATAACTCGTAAACGAATGGATTAATTTCAAAGCGCTTTTTTAGGTTGAAAGCTAACAGAGTCGAGATGATTCTTAGCTGCATTAGAATATTGATAAGAAACTCGTGTGAAAATGAGACTCACCGTCAGAAAAGAAGAGAAGTTGAATCCTGATTTTCCACGTTCAAACATAGGAACTCGGAACCAACGCTTAAATAATGATGATGTGTAGATCCCATCACATTCGAAGGCCATCAAGTTTCAGATTAATACTATGATGTAGAAACGACTACAAGTTATGGTAAAAACAGGTCGTTTTGTTTTATACAGGGTATCTTTGAAAGGACTGACAACATTTTAATATACCCCTGGTATAAGCTTAAAAGGTAATGCATTTCAAACGTTATTGCCAAATTGTAATATTTACTTTTAGAAACATTCATTTAAATCATTACATATTTACTTGTGGCACCCAGTACGAGACATGACGTCACCAGCTTGCGGATGCGACTGCGGTCGGTGGAAACCAATTTTATGCTTTGTTTACGTTATACCAAGCATCATGTATTTTGCGTCAGATAAAAATTGTAAATTGTTTTTGTTTTTTCATAGCTTTTTTTTACTGGTACTTTAAAATAATTGTACTAGATCATTGGTTAATAAAACTGGAAGGTTTTGTAATAGTTACCAACAGCATAGCTTTTTTTGATTGGTACTTTAGATATAACCCTGTATAATAATTGTACTAGATCTTTGGTAATACACCTGAAAGGCTTTGTAATGGTTACCTACAGGAGCGCGGCTCTTGAACAGTTTTTGATTATGCAGAAGCTGCTACACCTATCTACTCAAGTGATTAAAAATACCATAAGCTACCTTCTTGAACTAGGTCCCAGTTAGCATCCGCCAGAAACTTGTCCATCTTTAACATGGATATGCACCGGTCCCTCGTGGACATGATTCGCTTGACGCAATTAGTCATGTTGGCCTTCTTCGCCAACGATATCTCTGTCAGGCCTAGCATTTTGAGCACCTTCTTCATGGTTGTCGCGTTGATCAGCAATGAAAGTATTACTAGGCCTGATGTTTGAATTATGAATATCTATAGTGTTTAAACATATTTGCATTTAGTGTTGTACAGAAATTTGGTTGGGTAGGGATCCACGGTCTTATAGCTATCATGATGTGCTGTTGGGTACTATGCCTAAGTTGGAAGGGTAGGGTAGCCAATAGACTTGCATAAAAAACCTCATACACCGTCTACAATACAGCATCGCGTCGGTTATCTCTTACCATATCACTCTTAGCTGTGTGCTTTCTTGCTTTATATCACATAAAAAACTATCCTCGTGATCAGGACAAATTTTTAGGTCAAATTACATCATTGGATTTGAACCGCTAACATAAATATCAGTTTAAACGAAGCTAAATCATTTTTGTTTTCATTAAAACCGATATTACACATATCTACTATAACATTGCCAAAGAACTGTATTTTTGATGATTTGCAGAAAAAATGAGAGATGAGAGGGCTTCTAGGATATTTTTTGTAATATTGAAAGGCAAACAAGTAGACAGATATCCTGATGGTAAGAAATTTACTTCGCCTAAACAGCAAACATGGCAATGGTACGTACCCAACCTGAAACAGGGATGTTAGGCCTCGAGCAAAATAAGTTTACCGACTAACGTTTTTTTTCAAAACGGAACGTGTCAACAGCAAGCGCTGTCGTTATAGCGGCAGAAATAGGTAAGACGATGGTACTATTCCGGGAAAGTCCCTGCGAAACACTTCCGCCAAGTCAGAAGTCAAGATGATAAGGACGGTAAGTCTAGCCTCGCTTTTTATGAGCTAGTCGGCAGGAAGGCAGTTGGTCTAATCTGCAAAGAAGCCTGGACAACACGGAACTCCAACTGTAGACATTTCTGAACACCAAAACAATTTTTAGGCTTTATAGTCTACTTATTCATCAAACTCAGAAAAATTTAGTATCTATCATTATCAAGTTTTCAAAAATTAAGTGACGATCCACCGTAAAATCTGAACTAGATTTTTTCAAAATCAAGTCCTTTTGCCTTGAATATTTATAGAAATTATAATTTAGTCGCCTCTGTGGTCTAGCGGTCCAGGTGTTGCACTTGACTGCTTGAGGTCCCGGGTTCGAATCCCGGGTCGGGCAACAAAAAGAAAATCTGTTTTTTCTAATTTTCTAATAAAAAAAAAAGTTTAAAAAAACATATCCAATCCCGAATTGGATATGTGCCCGGTTGGCGATAGGCTTGCCACCTATCACATTGTGGGACTCAGTGTCTTCGGCTAGTCGTGGGTGCCCTGTTTGTGCCACTGCCTTTCGTGGATATGGGCATGAGCATACTTTTTTTATTATTATAATTAAGAGAATGATTAATATTAAAACTTTATAAATGTCATACCTCTCCATCATCAGCTATAGTTGGCGTTTCTAGGACGATTAGCGCCAAACAAAGCGACAACGGTCCTCTTAATCCACCCCAAACACACGCCATTGAATGTCGCCATGATATCCCATACCCTATGTGGCGTAATATGGGCGTCATTGCAGCATACACCATCAGTCTTGAACAGTATACAGTACTATAAGTCACGAAGACCAAAGCCACTTGTCGAACAGTAAGGACGTAACTCATCCTTTCGAATATGACAACCCCAACCATTGTAAACACAAGAGTATTCCCAATATGCGCCAAAATTGACCAAAAATGTGACACCACTTGCTCAAATTCAGCTGAAATCGTCGATTTACACTTGCTTACAATAACACCAGCGAGGACAGTGCCCAATAAACCTGACACATAAAAATACTTTTCTCCAATATAATAAGTTAAATACGCACCAGCTAAAGTAACAGTGACAACGCATAAAAGATCGTTATAGGTTAATGATAATATCGTAGCTGTTATTTTCCCTGTAACAATTCCTAAAAGAAATCCTCCACCAGCAAATCGGAGGAGCAACAACGAAATATGGGATGCTCGAGTCAAAGCCAAGGCCAGATATCCAAAGACAGCTGTAAACACAATCATGACTGTTGAATCACCAACTAGACCTTCTCCCAAAAGCAAAACACTGATATATTTCCCTTTGGATAATTCTTTGAATTGCTTCACAACTTCCATAGGATAGATCGGTGAACAAATAATCCCAAATAAAAGAGCAGTAGCGAAATTCCAGGAAGATTCAATCAAATAATATGACATGAATGCCACTATCATAGCAGTGAGCAAGACACCAATGATACCAACTAAAGCAATTTGAGGAAAACTTTTCCAGAACGAATGAGAATCAACTGAATATGACGTGTAAAATACTATCACTGGTAAATATATAGTCAAGAGCAGATCTATGTCAATGAAGCATATTTGAACTATGGGTTTGAAACCTGGGTAATGATTCGCACAATAACCAACAAGCCCACCAATCCCAAACATTATAACTCGGTAAGGAATACACATATTGGTGCAAAGCATTATAGCCCTAATTACAACACCAATAAGAAGTGTGGAAAATATGAAAAGAAAGGCCAAAGACTTGGGATAAGCGAGAGACGGTCGAGATGGATCATTAAATTCGACTGAACGATTATATCTTATATTTGCACTTTTATTATAATAATATATGTTATTGTTTACTGTCGTATTTTGCACATTACACTTTGCAAAAGCAAAAAGGCAAAAAAATAATATCAAAATTGAAGACATTGTGAACGAATTATGACAATTCATGGCCATGCAGATTGCTTAGTACACTTAACCCCCTTACTAATAAAACTTACGCGCCCGTTGATCTGGAGTGTAACTTCATTTTTTTTAAGCAAAATTGAAGTTACACACCAGATCAACGGGTGCTTATGTTTTATTAGTAAGGAGATAAAATAGCAATATTCTTTAATAGCTTTTTTACCTGTGAAATCGTCAGAGTAGAATAAATTTTCAAACTTTTATCCCCCATTATAGTAGTAGCGTACCAAATAGACTTTCGCATTTATAACATTAGAATATGAATTTCATTAGACCTTGTAGGTAGTCAACATTAAATTGAGCCTAGGTGAACCAAATCATAGACAATTTGATATAAGCAATTTGGATTTTCATTTTGTTTTAGGTACACAAGGTGATCAAAAATATCTTACTAATCAATTATTCACACTTTTATATAAGCTTTTTCAAAATTAGTGCTTGAAATTGTGGATGGATATCCTACTAATATTATAAATGCGAAAGTTTGTATGTTTGTTACTAGTTCACGAAAAACCTGATGAACCGCTTTTCATTAAATGTGGCACACACATAGAGGGTAACTTGGATCAAAACAGGATAATTTTTATCCCGAAAAAATGATCCTGTGGGACCGCCGCGGGCAACAGCTAGTCCTAAATATTTACCAGTAATTTAAAAAAAATAAAACTCTAAAATAAAAATAAATAAATAATATGTAGCACTTTTAATAATTTCATATTTACACGCTTAAGTTCAATGACCGCGCGCGATTTAATATGGATATCAGCTGAGCTAGCAACGACGGGCGGCTTTTAACGACAAAAAATATTTTATATTTCATTTATATATTATACTTTATTTCATATTTCGTTTATACCATTTTTTCATTCTTTTTTAAGTTTTTGGGTATGTTTTCTGTCGAAATATTGTTAACTTATTGAATAAAACAACAACAACAACATTTTTTGTAATTATTAGCCCCATGTTCACGTGCTTTAACTAACTTTTAGCTTTTGCTTTTTAAAATGAAATAGGTCTGACTCTTCGTGGTTCTCGGACAATAGATCAAGGAATTTTAAAAGAAGCAATGAAAGAAAAAATATGTAAGCGTCAAAATGTTTATTTATTCTATAAATTCTCTCAATTAACCTATATTACTTACAGGAGGTTAAACTCCTTCAAAAGACCTGATGTCATTTCCAAATATTATGTCAGTCTTATTAATATACTAGCTGTTCCCCGCGATTTTGCCCGCGTGGGTAATGGTCCCACAAGAACATTTTTTCGGGATAAAAACTATCATATGTGTTAATCAATGTTACCCTTCATGGTGTATTACTGAAAATCAGTTCTTCAGTTTTTCAGTGAAGGAGTAACAAACAAACATACATACTTTCAAGTTTATAATATTACTAAGATAAACAGTAAAGTTAGGTTGAAATTACCTTAGAGTACTTTAATCTATGTTTTTTAATAATGGTGAATGTCCCGACTAACCTCTCTTTCTAAGAATTTTGTGCTGTCAACTAACAAAGTCAAAATGAAGAGAGTCTAATAAATTAGAGAGTCAGCAGTATTAGGAAATGATATCAGTTTTTTTAGAAGTGTAACCTCCAGTAGTAATATAGCTTCATAATTCACTCATTTAGTCAATAAAATTAGTAGCTCTAAGTAGTCTATGATAACTATCATATACAAACTCTACAAAATTAGGTGGGATCATATCTTCAAATCTAACAATTGTACTGCTTAACAATTAGATACTAACTAGCTAAAACGGCGAACTTCCTGCCGCTTCAAATTTACATTGTGTTGTTTTCCCTATTTCTTAAAGAACTTCTTTAAGACACCTCGAAAATAAAAAAAATAAACTGATTGGCCGCAACGCATTCGGGGATTCATAATAATGGAAATATATTTTTTAATTTAGTTTAGCAATTTCTACAATTATTTGCGATGGGTGAAAAAAGAAAACCGCCTTACTTAAACCGGATTACTATTATAATAAACATGTGGTTTTTCTTCCACAATTATATAAAAACGACTTGTTGAATTTGGATTTGAATATATTGTTGTTTGGATGGATTGAAGAATGGGTTTCAGAAAAATTAATAAACGGATTTTGATAAAACTTCTTAGAACATATTCGTCAGAATAACGGACACTATTATTTACAGCTTTTATAATTTGTCTTGCGCACGAAGTCGCCGGTAGAAGCTAGGTTCTTCATAAATAATGTCAACATGTTACTTTAGTAAAACTGTTTATAAAAATACTTATATATTTGCAGTTAAATTTTATTTATAAATTTAAACAAATTAGCAATTAGCGATCCAAGAGCCATCTATTGCTATGTCGAATTAGCCATTACTATACAAAAAACAATTTTCGCTATACTTATAGCATGGTCACAAGAGAGGGTAATGTTTTTGGTTCATAAATCTTTAGGAAACAAAAGTCTTACACTATTTACTTTTCTAGGACTTGTTAGAGGGACTTTGTACGGTGAAAACTTTTGAGGTGTTTTCCTTGGAGATCTTCTTAATGTTTCTTCTTTAATCTCTTCAATATTTTGTTTCTGTTCTAATTCCTTTAATTCTTTATAGGCTGCCTCTAGTATTCGTTTCTTCCATGCGTTATAGGATTCTGTTTTTGTTTCAATTGCCTTTTCTTCTTTACTGTGCATATCTATCTCCATAGGAAGTTCAACTACAAAGAGTAAAACAATATAGAAAGGTTTTATATTATTTATATACTAAGACAATATTTTTTTTAGTTAAGTCCAGTCTAATTTTAATTAAAAACAAGCAAACGAGGTCATCTGAAAGAACTAAGTCACCAAACCAAAACTTTTTATTAAGCTTATAAAAAACGAGATTTTTCTTTAAAAATTATAGAAATTTATCCCAAGCACAGGGCATGTGATAAAATAATAATACCTTGAGAGAAACGAAAGTTATGGCCATTATAAATGGGAGTTTCATCTGTAACGATAGTATAGTAGCAGGTACTCAGAACTGTGTATCTATAGGACACAACTACTCGCGTTTACAGGTACGGATGGAATTAAAAATTTCGCCATGGGACTTGAATCCTCAGTAGCTCAAACGGTTAGAGCAGGGGTAGGCAAATTCTTTTGGCCGCGGGCCGGTAAAATTAAAAAAACTAGTGGTGGGCGAGTAAATTAAAATTAATCTTGAGGCGGGCCGGTTAATTAAAACACCTAAAAAAAGCTGTAAATATTACGATTATAAAACGTTGTATAAAGATGACATAAGGCATTTTTTTTTATTTTACAATCCTTTATTAAAATAAAATCTATTGATGAAGTCTTAACATATGATATAAACAATATATATGTTCGAAGTATCGATTCAGTATCTTAATTGTTCAAATTTCAATAGTCTTTTCACATTTGGACCATTATTTTTTTTAAGAAGGTTCATATTTTCCTACTAAAATATCTCGGCGGGCCGAATTAAAACCTCTCACGGGCCGGATCCGGCCCGCGGGCAGTAATTTGCCCACCACTGGGTTAGAGCATTCGTCGGCTTGAGACGAAAAGTTACAGACTCAAATCCTGAACAGGGCGAATTTTTTTCTTTCTTTAAATTGCATAAGTAGATGTTATATTATATTGTACTATCATTCATAGTAAATGTAGATTTATACTCATTATTATAAATAATAGTGACATGCGCCCATATAGTATATTACATTTACTTTCACCATTCCCTTCCTTTTTGTTCACAATTGTTGTTTCAAAGAAACCTTAGCCCAATTTGACAGCCATTTATATCATGGCATTGCTATTACTAATCAGTAATTCTGCAATATTATATTAATGATTGTGACACTTGGCACTCGTTACTCTTTGCCTATTTCACAGGGGATTGTGTATTTTATTTATTTTACTTTATGCTATTGGTAGGCAAACAAGCAGAAGGATTTCCGAATGGTAAGAAATTCACACAATAGAGACAACAAAAGTGGTAAAGTGCGTTGCCAACCTAAGGCCGGGATGTTAGATCTCGAGCAAAAACAAGTTTACCGGCTACCTTATCCTGCGAATCGGAACACGTCAACGGCAAACACTGACGTTATGGCGGCAAGAATAACTAGGTCTGTGGTGGGCGAGTTGCTGCGAAACTCTACCACCTAGTCAGATGTCACGGTGTTTGTGACGGTAAGCCTATGCTCGCCTTTTACGAGCTGCCTGCAGGAAGGCAGACAATCTATTCTGCCAAGGAGCCTGGACCAACTAATTAAATTAAGTAAATAAAAAAATTTAGGCATTTCTAGAGTATTTTTTGATATCTATCTATATAAAATAAAAATATGTTACCATCTTTTTCCACAGTCTTTTGTTTCTTCCCCTTCTCTTTAACTGTGGCAAAATTAGCGTCTACAAATTTTGTCCAATCTGCATCTAGCTTGGCCCACTGTCCAGGTTTCAGGCGTGATTTTTCAATAATTTTACTTTTGGCAACTTTAGTTTTGTTGATCCTATAAAAAATCATATTATTATCATTAGTTGCAGTTTTTACTCGAATTACTATAAGCTTCCGCGATTTCATTTCACCTGAATACCTACTCCTACCTGACCGACTTTGATAATACATAGCTTAAATTTGAATCTGTAAAATTCTAATGTGGAAAGAATGACAGATGGAAGATTGACAAAGCAGATATACAATGCGAATGTGGATGGATGTAGGTACCCGGAGAGACCAAGGCTGACATTCCACGATCAGATCATTCCGATATTATCCGAGGGTTGTGTCAAGAGTCCCCGAAACCGGCGTGTTTGTATAAAAAGGATAATGAATGTGTAGGAAGCTAGACAGGATTGTCAGGATCGTGAGGTCTGGCAATCGATACTCTCTGCCTACGCCGTGAGGGGCTTGGCGTGAAGATATGTATGTATGTGTAAAATTCTAAATAAATGTGGTCCAGTAGTCCAATATTTCTCCCTTGTTCATAAATCTTTACAATTTATGGTTCTCCCGTTATGCGTTAACACAAAAACAAATTGTCAAACAAGAATTTAAGCTTAGGAACCTATGTATTAACTAAAAAAAGTATCTCCACGCCCATATCCCCTAAGAATTAGGCAGAGACAACCAGGGCACCCACAACTAGCCGAAGATACTAAGTCAAACAATGTCCAACATATTCAATCCAATATGCACATATCCAATCCCTGCCAAGTTATGTTTCTTAAAAAAAAAAATATGTTTCTTAAAATATGGTTTTATAAACCTTCGTCTTCAATAACTTTATCTATTTATAAAAACAGAATAAAAATATGTTGCGTAGTTTTAAAGCATACAAAGGGGCCTAGGGACAGAGGAAGCCACTTTGTTTTACTCTATGTACTGATTGAAAATATAAATTTCCTATTTTTTTGTAGCCCAACCCTGGGATGGTACCCAGGACCTCAAGAAGTCAAGTCCAACGCGGGATCACTAGACCACAGAGGCGATGTTTTAACTATATAAATAATATTTCTTAAATATAAAAAAAAATAATTGAATAGGCTTGCCAACTATCACATGGTGGGACTTCATGTCTTTGGCTAGTTGTGGGTGCTCTGGTTGTGCCTCTGCCTACCTCTTCTAGGATATGGGCGTGAAGATACTTTATTCAAATATACTTGATACTTTACCCATTTAATTCCTCAATTCAGAGCATAGGTTATGTGTTATTATTTATAAGGCAAACAAGCAGACCGATTTCCTGATGGTAAGAAATTCACGCCGCATAGACACCAAAGGTAGTAAAGTTTCGTTACCAACCTGAGGCCAGGATGTTATTGCCCTCGAGCAAAAGTAAGTTTACCCTCAGGACCGGAACGTGTCAGCGATAAGCACTGACGTTACGGCGGTATTAATAAGTAAGGAGGTAGTACCAAACCGGGCAAGTGCCTGCGAAACTCAAAACCACCCTGTGAAACCACTTGTCACGGTCCTAGTGACAGTACTGTTTTTATTAATTGATTATTAAAAACATAGATGATCGAGCAAGGGATACTAGTAGATCATTTTATTCAAAACATACCTGCAAGCTTGATACACAGCCATACACACATACTGCGGAAGATCCAAATCAATTTCCTGAAATAATAAATAAAATTTAAGGGCTCCTTCTTTTTCCCCTTAAGAATGCAAACAAGCAGACCAGACAGATGTAATAAACATTATTTTAACACTACAGAAATCCAAAAAAAATGTTTATTGTGAACCTGAGTTTGGTTCATGCAAAAGGTAGCCATTTCATTTTCGGCTCAAATGGGACATCAGCTATTTTTTTGTCTATTACCAAGTTTCATGAAGAAACATATGGTATAGATAAATAATGTTTATTGAGAGAATTAAAAAAAAACTTTTTGTATGTACAGTCAAAATCTGTTATAACAACATCGAAGGGACTACTCGGAGAAGGAATTGACACTCGTGTGACCGCGGTTGCATTTGTGCTGTTTCGGCTTATTTTTTACTTAAATACGGTTGCGTTGCTCTAATACTTGTGTTGTTGTGTTTT
>NJDD01000480.1:171816-188366 GCA_002245505.1 Calephelis nemesis
GTGATTTGATAAATCATAGCTATAGTAATTATAATGAAGTTTATCTACATCTCGATCTATTAATGATTGTTTAGCTAGTGAATCCGCATATTCGTTTCCTGTTATACCTGAATGGCTCGGGATCCAAACAAGATGTATAATTTTATTATTCATGGAGCAATTATAAATGACTTCTTTTATTTGTAATAAAATTTCAAAATGTATTTTACTGTTAAAAAAATTTTTCTTCAATACCTGAAGGGAGCTAAGGGAATCTGAAAAAATAACTGCTTGGAATATATTATGTGAAGCGATATACTTGCATGCTTCCAGTATGGCAATACATGCTCCTGTAAAATCGGAAGATTCGGGAGGACATTGAAATCGCAACATTATTTTTGAATTCTGATAATAAATACCTATTCCAGTACAAGTAGTTAATGATAATTTAGAAGCATCCGTAAAGAAATAATGCCAGCCCTGCCACCTCTCTTCACAAATTGTTTTGAAATACGAATTAGATAAGGGAGATTTTTTTGGAATATCAACACTTATATAAATATTGGGTTGGGACATAATTACAGAATACGGAAATTTATATAACGGAAGCGTAGCAGACTGTATAAATGTAGCATTAAAACTTCTAATTTTCTTAAAGCTATTAATCAGTAATGGAGATTCTTTGTTAGTCCAATACGTACATAAACTTGAGTTATTAAAGTAAAGAGTCTTTCGACTTTAGGAATTATTGGATGGGAAGACAATCGATAGGCCTTAAACATAAATCTGTCACATAAGTATTGGCGGCGTAAATCAAGAGGTGGTTCTACACACTCAACCTGTAGAGCGTTGATCGGTGAAGATTTCATGCAACCTAAAATAACTCGAAGGCATTTTGTCTGCATTAAATCTAACTTTTTAAAGACTGTTCTATTGCATGGTGTAAATATAAATGTACCATAATCCATGACACTTCTGATCAAGGCATTATATAACAGTTTCATTATGTATGGATGGGCACCCCACCATACACCTGCTACAGCTTTAAGAATAGGAAATGTTCTTTCACATTTCTTAACAATGTGGTTAATATGATACGAGCCAGTTAACTTTGAATCTAAAACTACACCTAAAAATTTTACATTGTTATTTAATGGAACCTGTTGATTTTGAATTTTTACTACTATATCTGGTATTGATTTCTTACTGGAAAATACAATAACAGAACTTTTAGCGGGTGATATACTTAAGCCATGTTCTGACAACCATATATCTAGAGACTTTAAAGAGACGTTTAAAGAAATAGATGCATCGGTTATATTATTATCTGAAACGTACAGAGCTAAGTCATCTGCGTATTGTAAAAGAGAACAATTATTATTTAAAGAAGAGTTGAGATTATGGGTATATATGTTGTATAGTAGCGGACTCAGCACAGATCCCTGTGGTAAGCCCTTCCACACAACACTGAATTCAGGGTCTTCTCCAGGTATCTGTAGAACGACTTTTCTTAATTTTATAATATTATAGACACATCGTACAAGTTTAACTGGAATTTTAAGATCTTGTAATTTATTTCGAAGAACTGATAGCTGAACATTATCGTATGCAGAGGTTATATCCAAGAATGCACCAACAACAGAACTATTTTCACTTAAAGCTGTTCTGATATCTGTGGTTAATATTGATACACTGTCCATAGTACTTAGACCTTTTCGAAACCCAAATTGGCTACTGGGTAATAAATTTTGGTTTTCTACAAACCACTCCAATCTTAATTTGATGAGGTGCTCTAGAATTTTTAATAATGTAGATGATAAAGCTATTGGACGAAAACTACACGGATCGTCTGGACTTTTTCCAGGTTTAAGTATGGGAATAATAATCTGAGTTCTCCATGATTCTGGTATTATACCATTTTCAAAAACATAGTTAATCAAACTTAAAAAATAAGCTTTACATTTGGGACCTGAACGTGAAATAAAAGAGTAAGTTATTCCATCTATCCCAGGAGCTGAATCCTTTAGTTGAGATCAAATGGATGTTAATTCTACAAGTGAGAATGGGGCTTTGAGAGGATCAGTTGAACTGAACACAGAGGGAAAACTAAAATTAATATCTTCTTTCGTTGGAACATACGGAGGAGCAACATTGTCGATAAATTTTGAACCCAATTCTTTAGATAAAGGAAATGATGTTTTTGGAGAGCAGTGTGTTCGAAAACTGTTAATATTTCTCCATACAAATGTAGCTGGAGTAGATGGAGACAAAGAAGTGCAAAACCGTTTCCAGCCTTGAGCTTTCTTTTTGCGGAGAAACCTTTTAGTTCTGGCAACAATTCTTTTGTAACTTACGAAGTTCTCAAGATTCATGTTACTGTTGTACCTTTTTTCAGCATTTTTACGTTCTTTTATGGCTTTCGTGCAATCTTCATCCCACCATGGTGGAGAGGAAATTTTATTGTTGGTATTTTTAAGAGGGAAACAGTCGTCTGCAGTTAACATAAGAGTATTGACGAATGAATTATAACATTCATCTATGTTTTGTGTGTCCTGTATGTTTCGTAATGGTCCTATGTTTGTTTCTATTTTCTCGGTATAATGTACCCAATCTTCTATTTTTTTTGGCAATCTGTGTTTTAGTAGTGGAGTTGTCTGTCTGTCTGGTAGTACTTTAATTATAATTGGGTAGTGATCACTTCCATATGTGGAGTTGAGTCTATCCCAATACATAAGAGACGCAATGTCCTGGGAACTGATGGTAAGATCAACACAACTTGAATTCTGCAAAGGATCTACCAACCTTGTCGAACGGCCGTCATTTAGGACACATAAATTTAAGTTGTCAAATATGTCAACAAGACTATTTCCTACACTGTCACAATACACTGAACCCCATCTATAGTGGTGACAGTTAAAATCCCCCATGATAATGAAAGGTTTTTCTAAATTTTGGAAGATCGTAT
Organism: Calephelis nemesis; assembly: GCA_002245505.1. Taxonomy (NCBI): domain Eukaryota; kingdom Metazoa; phylum Arthropoda; class Insecta; order Lepidoptera; family Riodinidae; genus Calephelis; species Calephelis nemesis. Next base: position 174,761 of record NJDD01000480.1, read on the forward strand.
CTAATTGTCTAATTATTGTGGAATTTGGGTGGGCAACGTAGACTGATGCATATGTGATATTTTCAACTTTAGCAACAACGATGTTAACATTATCACTTGGTTGAGGTACTGGTATTACAGAATATAACAATCGATTATTTATGAGGAGGGCACTACCTCCGAAACCATCCTGTCTGTCACTCCGTATGCAACGATATGAAGATAAATTGGGATGATTACCTGGTTTTAACCAGGTCTCAGCTATACTAAGCACAGCTGGTCTGAATTTATTACACAGAAAAATTATTTCATAAATTTTGTTTCTTATACTTCTAGTGCTCCATTGGATTACAACGTGATCCATGTTGTGCGCTTTTAATTAAGGAAATCATATATTTAGCTTCGTGGTCTGGTAAGTTTTGTGATGAGGTTTTATAACAGGCTATAATTTTTGCGAAGGTCTTCCTTAAATCAGTTTCTAAGTCTTTTTCAGTGACGTTTGAGTCTGTACAGTCTTTGTCAGTTTGGTCTGTCAAAGCACATCCATTTTGCGATGGGGAGTATGAATAATCTTTAGTTAAAGATGCATGAGCATCTCTGTTGTACCCAGGGGTAATGTTGGCTCGAACTTTCGGTTTCAGAACAATTGCTTTTTTATAAGTTTGCTGAGATGAAGATGACTGTTGCTTGCTATTTTGTAAAGAGATTTTATTAGTAATTATTGTTGAGGGTTGACTTTTTGTAGCAGCAGCATAACTACGTGACACTGGTGGATAAAATTTACTGGCTTCAGCATACGAAAGTAATTTTTCTGACATGATTAATTTTATCGACTTCTGTCTTCCTAGCTCAGGACAATTTTTACTGGATGCATAATGGTCGCTTGAGCAAAGAATACAAAAAGCTTCATCCTCCGAAATGTTACAGCTATCACTACTATGATTTTGCCCACATCGTAAACAGCGGGGTTTAGAGCGGCACTGTTGTTTGGTATGACCAAATCGACAGCAACCAAAACATTGAATGGTAGGATATTTGTACGGTTCAACTACAAGAGCCGAGTAGCAACAAAAAACGCACTTTGGTAGTACCTGTCCATCGCACGTTACGATTACCGTCTGAGTAGGCCTCCATTCCGGGCCTTTTTCAGTAACATATTTTCTATTGATGCGACGTACTTTTAGAATTTCACCGCACCCTACTGGAACCTTGACGTTGTTTATAATTTCTGAATCATTCCATTCAGCTGGTATACCTTTTACAACACCCATACGCGTAACATTAAAAGTAGGAATAAAAGCTTCATAATTATGTTGCAATAATGTTGGGTTAGAAATAAACGCATTGGCATCTTCAGGACCTTTAAACTCGATTGATATTCTGTTGCGGCCAATTTTCTTAACACCGTCTTCTAGAATATTTTTAAAATTATTTTGGACAAGGAATAAACCAAATTTGATTGGGTGTAAAGAGGTACCAACTGATGGTTCCGATTCCTTCTTAACAACATGGACGAGGTATGGTGGTTTGTCATGGGAATAGTATTGTATCCTACTTATTATTTTACGTGGCATTTTGTTGGGAACACTGTCTTCTATAATTCGTGACCTTTTTCTATTAATTTGACTTTCCATTTCTTCATATTGTGAAAGTGGTACTGATAGTGCGGGAAAGTAGTTAAAAGAACCTGTTTGATCAGGAGAGTCAGGAGGGTCTGGTGGTTTAGCAACATCCATATTTACATTTTTTTAAAAATTTAACTGTTGAATATTTTTTTCGTACGTACTTACAATATTATTAAAGGTCCAAACAACACAAAGAGCAACAAATTGAAAAAATCTGAATTTTAAAATATACCAAGAAACAAAACACGTCCGATCGGTTCGAGTGACAGAATCATCCTCGACCAAAGAATATAAATACTCTTTCCTCGACCAAAGAATATAAATACTCCAAAGAATATAAATACTCTTTAACAAGAGTCCTCGACAATTCAATTAATTTGACGTCACTTATACTTATAGGTCAATGCTGATTTGACATCACACAGCTGTTTGATCTACTTTTTTTAGGTTAATTTGTCCCTTTCTGGAGCCGGCTAAGACCTTTCGGCCATGCTGCCAAGTAATAATAAATTCTTTTTCGTATTAAATAAAATTTTATAGTAATTTCTTCAGTTTCTGAACATATTTTCTTTCCCTTTTTAAAAGTCATTCCTTCACCAATACAAAGGTTATTTGAGTCCTTAAATACGTCTTTAGTTTTAATTACTTGAAGTTTACATATTTGTAATTTGTTTTATAGTACGTCACATCCTTGAATTACGATTTATTTTTACACAAATTATAAATCCAAAATTCTGAACACCAAAATCATCTTCTTTCATGATGGCGCCAAAATTTCTACGTCAGTGCATAAAGTATTTTTATTATTATTTTTTACCTCTATACTTTATTCTAGCCTTATATTATGTAATAATAAACCCATATCTTAATATTTCATGTCTTTTTCCCATTTCGTCTTCAATTTTCTTTCTTGTTCAGGCCTCTGCTTCTTCTGTCGTGATAAAACACTACAATAGTCTTCCACTAGTAAGTACAGTTTATTTACTAAATCACATTTACACACACCTAACTAATATTTACACTTCAATTAATTTACAAATTATACATTTTTACATTATATTACACATTTTTAGCTTAGAGATTGGAGGGAACCCTCGAAAAGCGTGCCTTCCCCCTCCGACCGTCCCCGCCAACCTCCTATTTTTTTTAAGTTAATTTGCCCCTTTCTGGGGTCGGCTAAGATCTTTAGGCCAAGCTGCAACGTCTTTCGTATTAATTATTTCATCATTAGTCACATGTCTTCCGTTAATTATTCTTATACAGTCATTAGTCACTATTTACAAAGTTACGTCAGGCTCTTGAGTAAAGCGGCGGTCACTTTACAAAAGATCACTTTGGGAGATTTGGCGGCAGCAAGGAAATTCACGATACACTAATTTCTTCATGGTTATTTCATTTGTACACGTTCACTGAATAAAACTAAACTAATTCCCACATAAATTAACTAATTTCACTCAATATAAAAACGAAAATCAATAATTATGAAAAATACGACCATCTTCATTCACGATGGCGCCAAAACTCCCTTAATCTATTTTTTATCATTTTTTAAGTTAATTATTTGCCCCTTTCTGGGGCCGGCTAAGACCTATAAGCCATACTGCCACGTCTTCCTCAGTAGTTATTTCGTCATTAGTCACATGTCTTCCGTATTAATTATTCTGATACAATCATCAGTCACTATTTACAGTCACGTCAGGCTCTTGAGTAAAGCGGTGGTCACTTTACACAAGCTCACTTTGGGAGATTTGGCGGCAGCGAGGAAATTCACGATGCACTAATTTTTTCATGATTATTTCATTAGAGCACGTTCACTGAACAAAATTAAACTACTTCCCACCTAAATTAACTAATTACACTCAATATTAACACGAAATTCAATAAAAATACTAATAATTAAAAAAAATAGGACCATCTTCATTCACGATGGCGTCAAAACGCATTTTTTTTATCATTTTTAAGGTAATTTGTCCCTTTCTGGATCAGGCTAAGACTTTTTAGCCATGCTGCCATGTCTTCCGTTCTATTTTTTCATGTAATAATGCCATGGCATACCTTGGATAGGCATACCTTTAGGCCATGCGAGGCAGTATAATATCCCAAAGATATTCTAAGCCTTACCCACGGTTTTTGCCCACGACCACAGCTGTTGCGAAACTGCAGTTTTATTTCAAAACTTATAATCAATTTACTTCTTTAGTCTCATAATAATATTGCTGTTGGAGACCACACATAAATACACCAAACAAGAGACACCAGGCTTGTATCCTGAAACCTCACAACTTGTGGGCACAAACTATTCCTCCAAAGTGGAGCCATAAGCATAACACCGAACCTAGTCTATCTTTACAACCACACTTATCATAAGAATAAATAATACAGTAGCTACTTAATTACTCACTACACAGTAGAAAAACTTTACCGTAGTAACTAATGTAAGCCGTCTTAAATATTGGACTAATATTTAAGATGCGATATTTAAGATAAACGGCATGCAAGTTTACGCCAACCTCTCGAAGGGGGAAGCTCCAACCCACTACCCAACGGGAGTGCGGATCAAATAATGCAACCTCGGATGGCCCCCAACCCGGGCCCCAGATCGCAATTGAATTAACTATTACGATTTACAAGTGTCTCCTTGTCTTCATGACAGGGAGAGACTTTTACCAGTGGCTATTTAACTTATTATTATGCGCTTTAACTGAGTAAAATACAACCTAATTAACAATTTTTAGTCGTAATATATACAAAATTCAATAATTACGAAAAAACTGCAACTGTCTGCTTTTACGATGGCGCCAAACCTATATTTTTTATTGCATAATGTTGAAATATTTGTCTTATAAATAATGTTATATGTAACTGTTTAAACTTTATACCTAATTAAAAAATGACAGCCATTTCATCAACATTACTTCATATTTTCAGTACACGCAATATTAAAAAAGTAAAATTATAACTCCACAGTCCAATGCAACTAGACTGTAACAACTGCAATTTCCTTAGTGTTGCAATATTAAAAAGTTTTAGCAGTTTTTAGACGACATGTTGATTTTTTCTGTAGGTTCTGTGAAGCCGATACGGATTGCTGTCATTGCTACAAAAATGTCTTTGTAGTTATCAGGGTGTAGGTCATTTATTTCGTAGTGATATTAAACTAATTCGTGCTTATTTTTGTTAAAATAAAGTGTTCCTTGACGGAAGAAGAGGATCCACTCCACCCAAATCAGGGGTGTGTATAAGTTCGACCGATATAGATCTGTATCAAAATAATCCAAAGCTATTTATAAATATTATTTTCTCATCTTTTACTTATGTTCAAACGTTAATAGTAACGTCTGGTCTATAATTATCCTGTGAAAGTTTATAAATATTACAGTTTACCATGGCGGAGTTGTTATACCAGTCGGGTCATTATAATGAAGGTTGCCATTTTTTTTGACTTGTTTGGTGAATATTGGGCGTGATCAGAAGTACAGCCTCCTCGTGTAGTGAGGTTTCCGCGCGTGATATATCCCGCGAGTGTTATCGAGTGCCGCGAGTGAAGTGTTCAGCATCAGTTGCAAGTGGTGTGGTGTTTCAGGTCAGGTAGAGATGTGAATGGTGTCGTGGAGATAATAAGAGATAGTGTAAGATGTGGGCGCAGTGAGTGAGGACAACACCACGGCTTCCTCTGTGGCGGGTGGCGCGCGGGGAGCCGAGTCTCCTTCGCAGGCCAACCAGGACACCGTGGATAACGTCACTCCCACCTGCTGGTGAGTCCTCTATCCATTACCAATAGTAATTAACAATTCGTATGTGAACCATTTAATTAGTTGGCCATTCACTCAGTAAAGAATATTTTACACCTAAGCTCCTATTATTTATTCTAAATGTTCCTAATATGAACAGGAAACTTTTGTTTGTTTATAGTTGCTAAGTTTCAGAAATTATTATTTGACTGAATTTGAAGAAAATCAGATTGACTAAACTAATAGTTTTTATATTTTCTATGTTGATACTTTACTCTTTACAGTGATTAGGGGAAAACTTGTAATTACTTTATTTTTTGATCGTCTTTAGTCAATTTTGAATTTAGTTATAAAAAAGTTTGGTAAATGTAAAATGTTTGCAAATTACAATGAACTAGTATTTTTTAGTATGTTTTATTTATAATGTTTTCTGGCAAGAGGTGACAGGCTTTGTTACAATATCATTTTATTTAAAGAAATAATATTATAGGTAATTTCTGATCGTACTGGATTCCCATCTATCCATAACATATCATATCTGAAATATGTTTTTGTAGTTCTGAACTGAAATATCCTTAAAAGTTAGAAAACTGAAATAGATTTTTTTTATCAAACCTTAGAATGCTGAATTCTGAGAACTGTGGCCGTGTGAGTTTTCAAATAAAAAATCTCTATCTATCCATTCTAAAGTTGTCATGTCACAGATAGACTCACACTCACAAAGACAAAAACAAAAAAACTTATATTAATCCACTTTTTCCGAGGGGGTAAAATAAACTTCTATGACTTTGTAAATGTAGTTATTAAATATATCTGACAAATTACTCTTAAATAAATTGTGGAAGGATGTAAATATTATGTATGATTTCATGGTCACATAATATATATCTGTCTTTATTATATGAAGATAAATGAATTTCAATATTTTAGTTGTTTATATATTATTTAGAAATTAAAATATGGTAATTTACACTAAAATTGATACAGTGTTCTGATGTTTATATAAAATATTAGTATAAAATGCAATAAAACTAAGAGAAGAGTTTGTGGCCTGGAATTAACTAAATAATTGTTTTGTTCAGTGATAGCACTTTACAAGTTACTTAGGTGGGTTAGGTGTTATAGGATTTCTTGTCTTTCTGTCTGTATCGCTTTCACAGTAAAGATGTACAGATTTTAATGAAATCAAATGTGCATTTATAGTTAAAGATCCGAGTTTAATTATAGTTTACTTTTTGTTTTCTTTCCTCCCATTAGCTCTGGCTCTTGGCGTATAGAGATAATGCATGAATGATTTTTATATTGATTATTATTTTGTAATTAAAAATTTTGTTGTTTCCAAGCTTTTTCACAGCCCTATGCAATCACTTAGTAACAAAGGTGGATAGTTCATAGGGTTGTCCAGAGCTCTTACCGTGGTTACTTCATTATATGTTAGTTTATATAAATACGTACTACCAACAACATAATTTATAGATGCAACATAATTATGTGTGCCAAAGAAACATTAATTTACTTTATTTCCTTATTACCAAACGAAGAAAACTAACAGGCAAATTCTTCATCTAAGAAAATTTTCTGTACATGTACCATCTTGTTAAGAAACATGGACTAAATTAAGGGTAAAGCTATAGTCTGTACATTGCAATAAAGATATTAATACAAGGTTGACCCTTAGAGTACTTTACTCCGTATTCATAATTACTAGTTATTAACATTTACTGCATTTGATTTCACAATTACTGTGCATTTTTTGAATATGGTTATGACATATAATGTTCAACCTGTTGAATTCTATATTTGAAATTGTAATTTTTACTTTTGAAAACTAAATTAGTCTTATTTTTTTTTTCTATGCATGAATATATTTTGTCCTTTTGCAACTTTTTCATTTGTTACTAATTATTCTTTTGCTTAATAAATAATTATGAGATTTATTTAAATTTATTAAGCCATTCTGAAATTTTAGTACAAACTGTTAACAATTTATTTTCCTGTTTTGACAAAATTGTATTGAGATCTAACTGATTAGTTTTGTCCATATTTTATTATCATATTCTAAACTAGCTGACTCAGCAAAATTCTGCTTGATATTACTGAAATGGGGATTCATTTATATATGTACATATAGTATATAAACGTCCAGGCTTTGCAAGGGTGAACAAATTTTTGATTAGTAATAATGTCATGTCAAGGTCATGTTCAATAGGGATAATGCTGGATTTTAATACCAAAAGATTTTTTCAAACCAGTGATTAGTTTTGGGTCTATTCAATACAAACAAACAATTAAATCTTTCCTTTTTACTACATCATGTTGTAGATGACATACCAATAGTGGCACCACCAACGGAGTCAAAATTAAAAATAATTAAACTATCTTGGTAAACATAGAAATACCCATATAAAATTTTGACCGAATTGGTTCCTCTGTTTAGAAGTTATGTGAAATAGTTAAGCACAAAAAGGTATTTTTACTACCTGTTGTCCCAAAGGAATTAAGCATTTTCCTATGGTTAGCCTATGTTTATCAGATCAGAGGAAAATGTCAACTTTAATGGAAAAAGCTTTTTCAAATCGATCCAGTAGTTTCGGATCCTATTCAATACAAACAAGCAATTACATCTTTCCTCTTCATTATTGGTATAGATAAAAGCTGAGGGAAAACAGGAAACATTATTATTTGCATTGTATTAAATCTACATTTTGTTTGTGAAATGCTTGTTCTGTAATATAGAAAGAACAAAATGACAAAATAAGATATTCTAACACAAAAATCAAGCTAATAATAGCAATATATTTGAACTGTGAATCTACCATTGTGTCTAAAATTAGAATTGTGTTTAATAAACATTGTTTATCATAAAGTTTATCTAATATTTAAATTAATACAATGTAAATTTATCATTGTAAAAATTACCTTACAATATTATCAAAAGTATGACTCAAGGGGTGTGCATAAGTAGTCTGTATAAGAGAAGGGTATGTAGAGGTTTCTATCCATTGAAAATACATCTTTAAGCGTCAGTGTTTAGGTACTTTAGAATTTTGTTTATTAAATATGTTCCTGTATTTATTTAAGTTTTTCTATGTATTATGTTTTAGTATTATTCACTCACACAGAAAACAACCATATAGGTAGTTATATCAATTTGTATTTGTCCAGAGATATATATAAGTACGTATCTTCACCCCCATATCCCCGAAGAGGTAGGCAGAGGCACAACCAGGACACTCAAGACTAGCCGAAGACACTAAATGCCACAATGTGATAGGTGGCAAAGCCTATCGTCAACTGGGCACATATCCAATCCCGAGCAACATTTTTTTTAATTAGAAAATTGGAATTTTCTTTTTGTTGCCTGACCCCGGATACGAACCCGGGATCTCATGCAGTCGAGTTCAACACCTGAACCGCTAGACACAGAGGCGTTCAGAGATATTTGTTATTATTATAAACTCTTGTAATCTTCTCCTTGAACTGCTGTTATGGTGCATTTAGGCCGAGCATTGCCATGGCAACAGTTTTAATAATAACAAAAGGGAAGGAACAATGGTTAGTTAGACTTGTCGGTGCAGTTTGTGTAGGTATTGCATAATTTTGTCTACAAGACATTTTATTCATAGTTTGTGCTTCTCCGTATGTTTTGTAACTCAATAGTCTATATTAAGCATTCAGCTTTAACCATATTTTTATGAGTAAAACGAATAGTATGAGTAAAACGTTTACAAGTAAAAATATGGCTTAAATATGGTAAATGTAATATATAATGGTATAAATATGGTTTACTCGTAAAAATATTATATCTGATTTTTTGTGATTGATTTTGATCCAACATAACAAACACTTAAGTTGGGTACTGATTTACCTGATTAATATATACCCATATCCCTCCAGTCTCGTAGACAAACAAAATAACTACCAAACAATATTTCTGTCAATTATACACCAGTTTATTAAATAAGTAGCATTTGTAGCAACCTTTTAATATTTATTTATTATAAGTATTTATTATAACCTCTCATCAGTGTCATCAACTCAATCAACAAAATGTCATCAACCTGATTTCTGTGGCATGCTTGCAGTGCTGTGTCTGTGGATCGCTTACTATTTTTTGGTCGAATTACTGCTCCTGGACCTTTCTGTCTCATTTTCTCCTGTGTATTATAGAGTAAGAAGTCTGGCCTAAGCCACCATTTTGTGCCATGAAAGTCCTATGTGTAATACAAAATTTTAGAACAAATGAGTTTGTAAAGCTATGTTGCGATCCCACTCAGTCTTAGAACTTAAGTTTTCAAGAAATAATTATATAAAGTGTATTATTATGTTACTTGTATTGTTATTAGTACACATACAGGATAAAATAGTATTAAAGATACATAGAATTTAGTACTTTATTTTTATTATATTTCAAATTATTATGCCACATTTTTTAACCACTTTTCTAAATCAATTTTCTAGCGGTATTACGGCCACGGTGAAGTAGAATTTAATATTGGCACTAGATTAATATTTCTAGATTCTTAATCCATTTAGCTACCATTTGAAAGAATAGTATATTTAAAAATAATCCAAATTTAATGAGAACTGACCCACCCTGAGACACGATCTGTGGCATGCTCGCTGCGCAGTGCCACAGACAAGGCGTGTCACCATTAAACAGCGCCACTGACGAGAGGATAATAATGGCTGTAGTTTACAATAGGCAATTCACCGGCAATAACCGCTTTTTTAATGATCTCACAGGGCGTTTTTTTTTCGGGATAAAAACTATCCTATGTGTTAAACCAAGTTTACCATCTATGTGTGTGCTTCATGAAAATCGGTTAATAGCAGTTTTTGTGTGGAAAAAGTAACAAACAAATACACAAACTTTCACATTTATAATATTAATGGAATTGTTTTCTGGTTTGGTAAAAGTTTAACCCCATTTCTAATCACCAGGATAATCTGCTTGCAGGCTTACAAATCCCAGGCAAATAAATAACCTTTTCTTTCTTCCGCTACTGAACACACAACTCCCTTATAAACTGACATTCCTCCTTTATCTGAAGCCTAACTAAGTGCTGCATCATCTTTCATCTTATTTTATGGTAGGAAAGTTCTTATCCAAACTTTCTAGAAATCAGATTTCATAGCAATATAGCCTGCTATACCTACATATCAAACACAAACATTTCATAACAAAGCTGTTTCTTGTAATTATACAATCAATGAAAATAGGTATCTTTTTTATTATTATACTGCTATCATTTAGTTTGATATGCAATCTATAAGGATTTATTGCATATAAATAACAAATTAAATTTGTGTGTGTTATTTTATCATTATCAATATTTTCATTTGTAAAATCTTTCTTCTTCTTTTGTGTCTTTATGAGGACATGTTAATTTTGTCCTTGTTCCTAAAGAATTCAAATTTCAAACTGACAGGCTTCCTGAAAGGTTGTTTTATTATTACTTTTTAAATAAAACTTATTTTTGCACAATGTGTTTTATTTGAGGCTTTAGCTAGGCTTTGCAACAAAAGACATGTTAGTCTACTTTATTTTAACAGTTGGCACTTAAAGTATATCGTGGAAAAGTACAAGTGTTATTTGAAAAGTGTGTATACAATAGAATTTTAAAAAAAACATCAATTTGTATAGGTATGTTGTGAAAAAAATTACTTTTACTTAGAATATATCCGATTTTGTTGGAAGGTATGTCACATGAAAGAAATTAGTCTTAAAATCTAGAGTATAATATATATTATATTATATATACATATTTTCACTCCAAGTCCCTTGCGAGGTAGGCAGAAAGTACAATAATTCTTTTGCGATGGGAATGGAAGTTTCTACCAAATCTATTTAAATCTAACCAAGGCAGTATTCATTAAATTAAAGACACAATATTTTGGCATAAGTTTTTTTGTTGAAAAAATATTTTTTTAATTGCGTTTAGCATTGAAACTGTTATTTTTATATTGTAAAAACTGCTTAAATTTGTTTGTTTAAATACTATATTTATTATACTATAAGATTCAGGGGGATTGATGTGAGGTTATAAAATATGTACATGGTAAATTATAATTATAACTATAATTATAACATGTTTTTGGTATTTGAACTTTGAATTCTAACAATGCATAACTATCCTTCAAAACTAGGATTTGCATAAGAAATTAATACTTAGATTAGAACAAATATTTCATTTTGTAAACAATGAAAAATTTTATTTTCCCGGAAGGAAATATTTGTCAAATGTTAGGAATAGGATAGCTTTAGATGTTCTATTTTGAGGTTACCTTTGTATTAACCCTTAACTAGGCGCATTAAGAAAATCACACAATTAGGCGCATGGGGTTTTGCCTGACCCCAAAAAAGCATTGGTAATTGAGTGTCAAAAAGAAATAAAACTTTATGAATTTTATAGTAATTAATAAATTGTTTTAATAAAATTAAATTAAAAAAAAACAAAAACAAAACTGAAACATTATACTTAATAAAAAAATGAAACCTCTCCATAAACCAATTAATTTTGACAAAGCTGAGATCAACTAAAAAAAAATTAATTAATTAGTCTCATCAGCAGATTCTTCTATTCTACATCCAACGCAGAAGTCCATCGAGTGTTGCTGACAAATAAATTTACCACACCTGAAGCATTTTGTTGGCACTTTTTTGTATTTGTTTCTAGGACATGATGAATAGCATCTGAGATTAGCTGCTTTTGATTGTTGGACCGTCTCGTCCACATCATAAACTTGACGGAGCCGTTTCTATGGTGTCGTTGGTGTAGCAGGAAGTTGTATGCGACGTTTTTAGTAACCTTCTACAAGTGCTGCAGCAAATTTTTTCAAGCTTCGTCCGTCTTATATGTGTGATAGTCTTAGCAATATTCGTTTTGTGTATAACATTATGCATTGATGTCAGATATGTCTACAATATGAAAAAAAACCATTACACAATATAAAATACACACATACAAAGAAAAATAATCAAAAATAAACTAATAGAAACTAAAAGAAAATGCAAGGGTAAAAACTTACCTCTGAAAAAAAGGTAACGTAACTGGTCGCATGGGGTCAGTACTCTAGAGAGCAGCAATAGGTACACAGGTGTTGATGATCTGGACGCCACTAATTTGCATACCCCTTGGGGAGTGAGGAAGCTACAAAGAGCATGAGCGCGCTCTAAGCACTGTAAATGTATATTTTTTCGATTTCAAGTGCGTTTGACCCCATGCGCCCTGGATTGCTGTGAAGAATATAAGCAATAAGGTTTTCTTGGTTGACACTTCACAGACAAATTGCTTGAGTGTTATCCAAAAATGGCGTCTATAGTCTCCAAAATTGGTGTGTTTGTATGGAAAGAGTAATAAGCAACGCACCATTACCACTTGGTTTCTTTAGGGGGTGTGAATTACTTATCATGAGGAAATCCGTCTGCTTTTATTAATATAAGAAAAACCTGATTAATAAGACTGAATGATACATACATGGTCCTGTCTAGCAAACACATACAGCTGTTGCTGCTGACTTTAATTTTACTTCTAAACTTTCTCAATCAAGTCTAATTTTGTCTGGTCTAAACCTAAGGTGTCTTCCCTGTAGTACTCCGGGCCTGCTGGATAGAATAGACCAGGTCTTTTATGCCAGGCAGCTCGTGAGAGGCGAGCATAGATTAAATAGGTCATTACTAAAGAGCCCACTGGCAGTCGAGTGCTATGCATCAAAATATAGCCCGGGTAAGGATTCACTGCTTTACTTAATCTGGTCCAGTTCTGGTAGTCTTTCTATTGGCCTAACATTCCAACCACAGGATAGCGACGTATCTAAAAATCTATGACGTATCGTAATCTAGTAGCGTAATCGTAGCGTAAAAAAAATAGTACGGCTGTCTTACCACTAGAAGAGCCATGTGCTCGTACCCTGACCTCTCATACAAAAAGGAAAAAATACCAAGTGACTGACGATTGTCTTGATCGTTAATTCACTTATACTACATTTATCTACTTAGAAGTGCATTTAGATCCTCGTGGAGAGGTTGACATTCCACGATCAAATCGCTCTAGTTTTTTTTTCGAGGGTGCTTTCAAGAGCTGAGTCTCCAAAACCGGCATTTTTTTATGAAAAGGTTATGGAAGCCAGGACATTTGCAAGTATCGTGACATTTGACACTCGATACTCTCTCCCACCTCGTCAAGTACTTGGCATGAATGTAAATTGCACAAATCTGACCTAAAGCAAATAAGTGATCAGTAAGCAAGTTATATATGCCTTTTCTTT
>NJDD01000481.1:7487-26430 GCA_002245505.1 Calephelis nemesis
ATTACATTCATGTAAAAGACTTAAACGATCAATAAAAAGGTGTTTTAAAAATGGAATGTATTTAAAAATATAGGAACAATCCATTACATGTTTTCGCCTAATGTTGCTTAGTTTTATAAAAAAGAGCGAAAGATCACACGCAAGAATATTATATTAATTCACAAAATTATAAGAATATACCTACGTAATCACTTTGAAAAAACTTAAGTGAATAAAGTACACTCGAAATAATCAGTTACTTATTTTACAACCTAAGATTTTTATGGAGGTGATACATTTCTTTATGTTAAGAAACTTGTAATTGTTACATTGTTACGCTGAGTCAGCTTTTTACGAAAGTAAGTTTACCTTATGAACTGAAACCTATGACTATCAACAGCTGGGATAAGTACCTACAATGTGCGTAGTGTGTGATTAGGAAGTTATTGTAAAACTCTACTCCGAATTTGACTGATTTCAATTATAAAATACAAGTGATTTGCTCCTACCGGAAATAGGATTAGAAATATCTTGGACTATTTACACAAATTGAATCTAACCCCAAAGTAAGCAACTTATCTGGTTGTGTTATGGTAAAATTCTAATACATTAAAAAACTGAAATAGATATCAATGAAATAGATATTAACAAACTCCCAAACCCGGAAATGCAATCATCTAAACGTTCATCACACAAATGCCTGTCCCCTTCGGGAAACCAAAACCCAAACCCAAACCCTCGACCAACATAGTGGTCCATGACTAATGGCACAAAATGTCAAATCACTACATAGTATAAACAAAGTCACTTTCTCTGTCCCTATTAATATCTTTATATCATAAAACTTATATGCAATATTTCCTATAAAACTTATATGCAATATAGCTAAGGACCATTTTTACCCTTCTGGTTTTAAACAAAAACGAATCGAAATCTGACCATCTGTTCAATAGTCCTGATGCTACAAAAACACGTAAAGACTGACGTCAAACTTAAACCCTCCTCTTTTTCTGTCGGGGGTTAAATATCACCTCGTGTGTTCACTACTACATATAAATTTACGCGTCGCAAAGTAGTGCAGTGATTGCAGAAGGATGCCAGCCATTACAGGACCCCTCGCGACTTAATAGGTAATATCCAACCTTTGCTATGTGATTATTCGATAGTAATAGGCATTTGCAAGGGACAGGTAAATTAGGACACGTTTTAAAGCATACATACTTTGTTACAATAGTAAAAACATATTCTGTGGTGATACCACTGGTGATAACCACAGCCTTACCTAATCCTGCCTCCATAATGACAGTGATTCCGGTACGGAGAGTAGGGAAGGCCCAACATCCACACAGGACCATCAGGAGAGAGTATTATTGTTCCTTGTTCTATCACATAAAAAATGATTTAAACGGTTTACTGTGAGGAATGACATTTTAGTTATCTGTTGATAAATAACAAACCAAAAATTTGCTAAATGGCCATGACCTTCCTTCCTTTCCTTCGTAACTAAGTCAAAGAGCAACTCATTTGGTGTCATTGCATTACCTATTCCTGGATCACCTCTGTCGGGTTCTGGTTTAGGGTACTGAGTTTATGGCTTGTCAATTTTACTGTTCTCGCTACTATCTCTGTAAATTATTTGTAAGAAAACTTTGAACAGCGCCTCTATTGGTAACTAAGAGAAACACATTTTTAGACCGAAAATGTCATACATTTCGACACGTAACTTATCAAACGTAATCTATATTAAGTCATGGTAAAGGCTCTTATTAAACTGAACCCTGGCGCCCAAAATAATTGTAAGGATTTTTGCTTAGAATTTTTACATTATTATAAATTCGCTTACAGCAATTTCCCTACTTTTGTTCGTCTAAGATGTATTCGATGTAAATTATCGAAGATGAAAGCTGTTTATATCAGTATAACTTTAGGTAGGTACAGGATAATCGATCATTATCCAGTTTTTTACCAAAACCATCCTCGTTTTCGCCTGACCACTATGTTACACTCAACGAAATCGAAATTCGTAGTATTGTGGTTTTACTTCGATTTCAATCCGTTTTAAGAACTATTGCGGTTTGCCGTGTCCTTCGAAGTTAACGATCTTCAAGTTTGATTATATTATTACTAGCTGCCTGTATCGGCTTCGCTCGGATGGTAATTTTTTTAACGTAAATTAAGATGTAAGCTAGCCTATCTTTCAAGTTAGATAAACTGCACACAGTGTGCAAATTTGATTGAAATCGGTTAAGTATCATTCGTGGACAAACAAAATGACACGTAATTTGTCGACCTGGTGTACTTCGTATCGCTTGACTACTAATAGTTTGTACGTACGGAAAATTAATTTTCCCTGAAATTTTCTCGTTTTTTTCTCCTTGTGAACTTTCTCCCGACAATAACAAACACAATCTGCTGACATTATGTATGAAATAAGCATTAAATGGAAAAATAGCGCTTAGCATTATTTTTCCCATTTTCTCTGCTTTTTTTCCCGGATTTTCTTTTCGTAAAAACCTTCTTCTGACAATACCCAACACATTAAAAAACAATTACCAAAATAGGTCCTTCCATTCATGCGTGATACGATGACCACGCGAAATGGGGATTTATTTTTATATATACAGATATTATATCTGTCGGCGCAACCACATTAGCTCCTCTGAAAAACTAGAATAATTAAGTTAAATAATTTGATGATGTCCAGGATATAAGTTTATAAACCATCAGTTGATTACTTTGAGTAGATTGCGATGTGAAATTAAGGTTATCATTGTTATTTCGATACTTAGCCTAACGACTTGTAAACACCTGTGCCTGCACGTGCGCCGAGCCTTATAAAAACGGCTGCACTGTAAGCGATAAGGCATTCACGATTCAGAAGCCGATGGCCGCACGTCGTTATGCTGCCCGTTAAATAAACGGAGTGTAAAATTGTTTGTGAAGTTTTTTTTGAGAACACCCAAAATGAGTCATCATCATGGAAACTACAACAGTGGCGTCAGCAATGATGACGTCATACTTTTTAAAAACACCACGGACGTTCCTAATTCGTCATATCATATTAACTTTAGCTACACCATAAAAAACTTAAATTTAGATTTACCTCGTGTTGGTTGTAGACTCCTTTGAGAAACAACAGCCAACTATTTCTGTAGCAGCTCTGAAGGCTTACATATTACTAACACCGTAACTTTCACGGTGACTAATCCGTATTGATTGACCGCTTTACCTACTGTTGCCGAGATGCTTTTTCTGCCGTATTTCGGTGAGGAGAATAGGAGAGCCTTATATTTGCTTCTACAATAGGCTTAAGGTTTGAAACTCACCATTACTGTATTAGCTATAATGGTATCCCTGTGTTTGTTGTTTGGTGTTCGTCGTTGGTGTATTCTTGCCATCAGGATGGAGGGCTGGGTAGTTTGAATACACAAATGGACCCGGTAGGTGGCAGTGTTATCGCTTTGTCACCAAATTAAGGTGTAGGCGGCAGTGCTCTCGTTATTTCACCAAATTAATGCTGTACGAAGTTCGCCGGGACAGCTAGTAGACTTATATAATTTGAAAAGTTTTCGTCTTCCGTGATTATCTAGATTCTGATTCGAACTTGTGCTGAAACATAATGCCAAAAGCCCAAAGTCTCTTCATTAATTTGTTTCTATTTATCCAGAAATGTTTATTTGTCTATTTTATACAGAGATATCCTAAACAGCCTTATTCAAAATGTACCCAAACTTTTATGACTCCTCCAAAAAAGCGATGAAAGCGATTGGTCTATTGATATTTCTTTGTTGAATCACGGAGCGATGGTCAGTGGACCACCAGACCATGTCATTTGATATAAACAACAATGAAATGTTAATTGTCATCCAAATGTAACGAATGACAGGATAATTTCCTTGATGATATCCGACAGGGCTTATTATTTATTTATAGTTATTTTATACCTTAACGTATATTGTGATATTTTATGTTTTAGAAAACTATCGTATCAGTTTTGGCATGGTTTTCTTAAACTGAAAACAGGTAAGTATCTAAACTAAAATTTAAGCCATGTGTCATCAAAATCGTTTTAGTCGAAGCAACTAAGTTATCTTCGATGGAAGGAATATCATCAAAATTGAAAGAATATAAACGATTTCACTTGTAGAGTTTGGTTTCACTGTTTGAAAGAGCAATATAGGCATAGTGAAAACAAAACAGTTACTTGTACATTTCTAATTAAAATAATAGTAAATTTTGTGTGTCAGCACATTCTCATAAGAAACGGTTATATACTTAACAATATTACTTTTCTTGAGTTTGTTATGTGTTATGCCGACCTTTGTTTGTTTGTAACTAACACCGTAGGTGGCGATGAGGTCGCTACGTCACCAAATTAGTTCGCCGAGTCAGCTACCAGTTTAAATAATTAATTTTAGGAGTGTTATGTTCCAGATCGGAATCTAATGTAGCCGGTAGACATGCACATTAGGACTAAATCCCCGCTACAGGACAGCCACGCACCTATGACATCTATGGTGTCTACAGACCACGATTATCTCTTACAATCAGGAGGGCGTGTGCTTTTTTGTTGTCTAATGCTTTAAGAAACAAATCCTTAACTCATATCGAAAACTACTTAAAGTTATCTATTCTTAACTAATAACAATACCCTATCTAAAATAATAATTAGGCACTACTAGAATTTTATTGGTACGATATTTTTTTTTTAAATACCAGTTGTTGACTGAGCCCTTACCAAGAGTTTACAGATTGTCGAGTTCACTATACTCGATATTGCCTACGTAAATTATTCGTATAAAAACTTTAAATAGCGCCTCTATTTGTATCTAAGATCAATAAATTTTTAGATCAATAGCGCTACAGATTTCGATACGTCAATTACTGAACATATTCTTTACTATCTCATGGTAAAAACCCTGGTTAAATGGTTAATCATTAATGGTCCTAATATGAAATAGCTTATTGGAGGTTACATACACACCTAACAAAGAACTAATGTCATTTCCAAATATTGTCGGTTCTCTCTAATGTACAGGCATGTCTCTCGTTTTGACTTTGTTAATTGACTTCATAGGTTTCTGAAAGAGAGGCCGGTACGTTAGAGAAAGTTTGCAATATATAGAAATGACATCAGTGGGGCTATTGATTTTTTTTTGTGATGATCACTGGGTAAAGTGTACTTCGACGCGCGACGACTGTCGACGCGCACAAATACCACTTATATGGTTCATGTGAATAAAGATTATTCTGATTCTGATTCAAGTAGCTGTCAAATGACGTGATTTGTATTTGTTATCTCCTCTGATTAACAGAGATAAAATGGATTATTTTTCTATTTTTATGATATTAGTCAAACAAGCTGATGGATTTCCTGATAGTAAAAAAATCACGCCGCCTAGAGACACCAAAGGTGTGCTGCCAACCTGAAGCCGGGATGTTAGGCCTCGAGCAAAAGTAAGTTTACCAGCTACCTTATTCTCCGAACCGGAATACGTCACCGGCAAGTGCTGACGTTATGGCGGCGGGAATAGATAAGCGGTGGTCCCAATCCGAGCGAGTTGCTGCAAAACTCTACCACTTAGTTAGATGTTAAGGTCTTTGTGACAGTAAGCCTACGCTCGCCTTTTACGAGCTGCTTGGCGGGAAGACAGATGGTCTACTCTGCAAAGGTGCCCGCACCAACACGGGGTAAATACAAAACAGGTCATACAGATTGCAAATACAAGACACGTCATTTGACAGCTATGTAATGTGTACACTTTACCCAATAATCATTACTAAAATATACTGAATAGCGTTGGTCGCTGTTAGGGATGTAACTTTCAATAGTAATAGTGCTTCATGGTAATAGTCACATCTCTAGTGTAGACAGGATATTGAAAATGACTGTAAAAAGGTGGAAGCTGTTTTGTCATGTTAGGTTTATTATTTTCTAATATATGCACACAGAGCCGCAATATTTGCTTGTTAAATAACGTAGTCAAGAGCAACAATTACAAAGTTACTCAAGCTAAAAAGGAAGTCCGATGGACAGAAGCTATTTTTTATTTTCTAAACTAGTCCACAAGATAAATCTTTGAATAGAACCCTTTTTCCATACAATACAAGCTATTAAGTGCGAGTATTTCAGTCAAAGTTAAAGTTACGTGGCGTAATACTTGAATGAGCCACAAAAGAAGAGGGTAAGTCATTGTGTTTGATACAACAAGTGTAGCCTTACAAGAGGAAGGGTCACACGGGTAAGGACATTTACAGAGAATGCTATGGAGACTTCACAAATTTTTAATAGTTTCTAATAGTCAAGAGGTTGAACACTTGTTAAACTTTTATCATGCTCCACATAATAAAGTCCGGGAATGGGTTGACTGACTAATTTTGTTCTACTACGTTTTTTGGAAAGTCAATACTTTTTGACTTATCCGCCAGTGAAAGTTTAACATCTAATTAAAAATAAAATCATTGTTCATTTGTTTCTTTTTGACTTTTTTATTTCTTTCTTTGGGATGTATTTGAAAACGTAAATATGTTTTACACTAAATATGTAAATAAAAATGTCGTTTTGATCGTAGAAAACAATTAAATTAATATACATCAACACAACTTAGCATAATTAATATTATTTTTATTATTAACATAAAAAAATTGGATAAAAATGTTAATTCTGAGTCTTAACATGCTCTAGGAATAACGCCTGCATTTAAAACAATATGTTTTTGTTGTTTATAGCCCCGGTTAAAAAAAATTAGAATTAATTGCGTTTTAATTCACAGAATCTACATATTTGAGCAATGATCTTATATATATATATATTTATATATACCATGTATTAATATTGGTTAAGACTATTTTGTTGCTATTCAAATTGCTGCTAATTTCGTGCGAGAAGAGAAAATTTTAGTTTGACGTAAAAATGTTGTTTGACATATGTTTAGTTAAAAAAGAGAGTCAACGAAATGAAACAAAAGTAGGTATGACACTGAACGAAGGACTTTTTGCAAGAAATTCTTAAAGAATCAGAATTGTTGGATGTTATTTATTTATTCTTCATATTCTACCTAAAGTATGTATGTAGTACATACTAAGTATTTATGTAAGTGTACACGTATACTGGCGCGACTCCATGTCTTTTTCTGTTCCCTCTTGAGATAGTCCTCCTCACGAAATTTAGAACTTAGAAAGGGTAAAAAAAGGATAAGATTGGACAAAGGAAGCACTGCACGTGTGGGCACACGTGGTCCTAAAGGGTCAATGCACTCCCAAAAACAATACACTCTCATTAGATCTAAGACGTTTGATTGAATTAGAAAAAAGCAGATTGAAAATTGGGAAATTATCTTTTGTTTATATGCAGCTGCACAGGAGCGTGAAGATCTGCATAAAGATGTATTGTTTTGGAGCTCCGGTCCGAAATAATAGGTCAGTTAAGCGAAGTTCCTCTTTTAAAGCGATGATGTATAGCAAACTAGGTAATGCTTTCTCTTGCTGGGAAGATTGTACGACCATCTATCAAATTCTGATTAAAAAAATTGTCTGGCCTCATTGGAAAATACACGTCGTAAAAACAAGATGGCGATTCTCTACAGATGTTGTTTGTGTGTCGGTATCTCAAGGTAGGGATCTAAGGCCAGGTGTGGTGGTTTTTCCCGTGATGGTCCTTTTCCTCTGGGTATAATAGGACATCCGCTTCTCTGCATGGCAGCTCGTAAGAGATGAGCATAGATTAAATAGGTTATTACCGACCACACAACTGTTGATAGACTGCTGTACAGCAATAGTAGGGATCCACCGCCTTGCTCATTTCTGCCGCCATAATGGCAGTGTCATGTTATGGTTTGGAGGGTAAGGTAGCTACAAGACTTGCACAATAGGCCTCACGCTTGGTCACAGGACAGCGATGCGCCTATAACATAATATGTTGTCTTTAGGTCACAGTTGTCAAAGATTCCTGTGCTTGTACGCCATCGTATTACATAAAAGAAGTTTATTGGCTATGTTATCTTCTAGCTTAGAATTTGATAACACGAACACGGTTATATGATACCATGAATGGGTAAGGCAGTGGTAACCGAGCGAGCGATTTAAATCCATTTTATTTGGCAAAAGACAGCGAACAAGCAGGTGGATCTCCTAACCGCAGCCTAAAGCCACCATAGATGTTGTAGGTGCGTTGCTGTCCTGTGACAAGTTAACCAACTACCCTATCCTCCAGTCCGGAATAGGTATGGTGATGGATCCATACCCGAGCAAGTTGCTGCACAGCACTCTGGCACCAGTAAAAAAAGTATTTGACAAATATTTGACAATACCAAAGAAATGAGCAGCTAATCGAGCGTGTAGTTGGCTCTCATACAATGGGAACAATATGGGTATAATGATGGAATAAGAGCGCCGACATATTTAAAGGTGCCATTCAATAATGTGGTGGTTCTTTGTCATATTATTAAGTAGTATGTATTTACATTCAAAACATGGACTGTTGTGGAGTGAATGCCCAGTTTCCCTCTTGGTGTAGGACGGATTTTCGTTTAAACTTTAAATTTTGGTTTCTGGTAGTATTTAACAGCTACATTATTGTTTTTTTTGTAACTTACAATTTCCACTTTTTGGACAGTTACTTTATACTCTTTGGTCCGTAACGTTATAGATTCTGAAAAAATGCACGTTCTCCTACTGTAAATGTAACAACGATGCTTTGCGTTTGAAGTTCGTTAAACATAATTAACTTAGACTAAAGTAGTTAAAATGATGGACATTATAGTCTTCAGTAAAGTGTAACACAGACTACAACGTCAACTTAAACCTTGGAGTGCTTTCGTCCATGTTTATTAAAAAACCTGCTTAAGTTAACGACGAAAATATTTGATGATAATCTTAGAAACCTTCACAATCTATTATAGGGATGCATCTGCCTGCTATTTAAATAATGTTAGAATTGAAATTAATGGATTATTCCACTCATTTAGTCAATTAGACTAGGTGGTACATAGTAGAATCTACGAATCTCTCTCACGATTGGTGTCTATGTTTTACCACTACCTTTGCTAGGCGCTACAATTTAAGTTAATGCTATTGTCTTCCGTCTTGTAGGTTAGGTTTGTCAGTTGATAGTAGATGGCCTCTGTGGTGTAGAGGTCCGGCCTCGGACTTGACTTCTTGAGCTACCGGCTTCGATTCCCGGGTTGGACAAAAAAAATAGAAAACGTATATTTTCAATTTTCTAATAAAAATAATGTTTCCCAGGTTTGGATATGTGCCCGGTTGGCTATAGGCTTGCCACCTATTACATTGTGGGACTGTGTCTTCGGCTAATAGTGGGTGCCCTAGTTGTACCTCTGCCTACCACTTCGGGAATATGGCCGTGAAGATACTACTACAACTACTATAGTAGGTTGTAGGTTTAAAGCTCCGGATCTAATAGTTAAAGTAATACCTACTAATTATTATATCGGGATTGTTGGGTCTTGAAGAGCCACGGTATTTCTCTCAGGAAATTGTATTGTAACTTGTTAACCTTCTTAAACTATTAAAATAACTTGTCATAGATTTAGGTTTCACTGACTTTCATGTTAATTACAAACGGTATAAAGTACATAATATAGTGGTCAGCAGGTGAAAACTCACCTGTTATTTATATTTCTTATGCAATTAAAAGTTAAAAATCAAATACCTTTCAAAGGGTTATAAAAGGTCAATGCCCTGTTAATACTTGTAAGGTCCGGTCTCCCTTGAAGAGTATGTCAAATGTTTTTCTATCAAATATCTTGATATCTTATGAGATGGATGTTTGTTTCTCACTAGCACCGTGACTGAGATTAGGTTGTAGAGTGTAGAGTTTTGAGACGCCGCATCCGATGTAGCACTCTCTGACTTTCAATTACAACTTGCTTTCTTCTTTCCGAAATTATTGCGTCAGTGTTCGCTAATGTCTTGGTTGGGTTTTAGGGATAAATTAACCTATAAAACACGTAACCAATTTTGCATCAGGTTGGCAACGCACTGTTACTAACGTTGATGTTTGTGACGATGTTTTTTTCTTGCTATTATGACATTCATTGTTTGTCTTCTAATTCCATAAAACATAACTAGTCTAATTGATGAAGGCAAACAAGCAGACGGATTTCCTGATGGTAAGAAATTCACGCCGCCTAGAGACACCAAAGATGGTAATGATGCGTTGCCAACCTGAGGTCAGGATGTTAGTCTTCTAATTCCATAAAACATAACTAGTCTAATTGATTTCGTAAAAACACGTTTGATCTTTGTATATCTATATTATGGCTGGTAAAATTATGCCTACTTCAATTAGGAGTATATGTAACATATATATGTCATATGGTGGCAACACCCTTACGACTTCGCAATTTATTAAAATAATTATTTTGTTTTGGGTTACGATCAGATCTAATAATAACAACATGCCTTCAATCTGACATTGAAAACACATAAACATTTTTTCTTAAAAAACCAAATTTACTTAAAAAATAGGTCCGTGGTGTTAAAATACAGACAACCAGTCAAAAAACTGAAAACTTAAATAAGTTTGTTTAGTTTGGAAGCCTGGAAGTAACTTCACAGGATTTTTAACCGACTCCAAAAAAGGAGGTTGTCAATTCGATTCATGTTTTTTTTGTAGATTTGTTCCGTAAATTAAGCGTAATTATATGATATATCCTATACTCGGCAACAGCCAACCGTTTATGATTATGATAGTGAATTTTTAGAAAGGTTAGGTCATGATTCCGAGGTAGTCCCATACTAATTTATCACGATTTGACTAGTGGTTTTTGAGTTATACTTAATGGTGATTAATGAATCTTTGGAAGAAAGAATTATCTTAAGTAATGCTTAATAAAATAGTTCGAATCACTTTAGCAGCTTAATGCTGTTCAATATTTCAAATAATCCAAAACATGTAAATAAAACCATATTTTGCATGGTCATCGCATCACCCATGAACGGAAGGAACAATTTTGGTAATTCTTTTTTTGTTGTTTTTCTTATGTTATAGGAAGGCAAACAAGCAGACGGATTTCCTGATGGTAAGAAATTCACGCCGCCTAGAGACACCAAAGATGGTAATGATGCGTTGCCAACCTGAGGTCAGGATGTTAGGCTTCGAGCAAAAGTAATTTTACCGGCTACCTTACACTCCGAACCGGAACACGTCATGACGTTATGGCGGCATGAATAATATGTAAGGCGGTGGTACCAATCCGGGCGAGTCGCTGCGAAACTCAGTCAGATGTCACGGTGTAAGTGATGATAACCCTATGCTCGCCTTTTACGAGCTGCCTGGCAAGAAAGGCAGATGGTCTATTCTGCAACGGAGTCCGGACCAACACGGGGAAATAATATGTACGCGTGTAATGTTTTATGTGTTAGGATAAGAAAAACCGGGAAAATTGCAGGACATATTGGAAAAACAATTATCATTTTCTCTATACAGACTGTTAGGAGCTGTTAATATTACGCAATACGAAGTTCGTCAGTCGGCTGACTGAATAAAATAGATACATACATCTTTCTTGCGATTTTATCATTTCTATTTTAATGAGTATCAGGGGAAACTAAGAAATTATTGGGTAGAATAAAAACTGTTTAACTGACATTAAATACATCTTACGTGAATAGTATTTTGCCGCGCGTTTAAAACTGCGGAAAAATGAATAACAAATACCCAACTAGTTGGGCATATACTTGTATTTGACGTGGGTTGATAAAAAGACAAGATCTAATGAGTTACATACCAGGAATGCTCTCACGATGCCTAGTTGTGTTTTATGATATCCAATCCCGAAAATCTTGGGGCGATGACCGCGCCTTCATCTCAAAGGGTTCAAGGGCTTTGTTTGTTATAAATTACTAGTTACCAGTACTTCGAACGAGTGAAGTAACAATCTAACGGCCAATCGCAATACCTATATATACCAAAAATAATTTGTTGAGAATCAAACTTGTTTCGTCGCATTAATAATAATATGTATAGGGTATGTGTGCCTATTCGCGTCCACGCACCAATTCGCGTCCATTTCGCGGACACCGTTTAAAAAACCCTTAAAAATAAGTGTACAAACAAACTAGGGAAATTAAAAGTCGTTTCTGCCTATAATGCAATATATTAGTGACACATATACCAAGACAAAAGAACTGTTCACATAATTTTTCCTGTTTAAAAAAAATAATGAATCTTAGCTATACGAAAAAGTTGTGTTAATAGCTATAATTTTAGTAAAAAAGTAGTGAACCGGCGTGCGTTTCGTACGCAATTTTTCAATGTTTTAATTTTAATTAAAGATTTTATTAGTTCCTAGACCTTACAAATGAATAAAAGAATAAAAATAATGATGATTTTGATTCGTTATTGTATTTTTAAGATGAAAATGAGGTGGACGCGAACTGGTATACCAATTTCACGAATTAGTCAGTTTGCGTCCAGGGTGGACGCGAACTCATCTTACTATTTCTAACTTGATCCTTTATTTTAATATAAAGAAATATGTTATAAGGATGGGGTTTTATTTTGTTTTTACCACTATTATTATGCCTATTAAAATAGCCAATTTGCGTCCACATAATTATGGAATAGAAAAAGATATAGATGTCGAAATTTACCTGGACGCAAACTGGATGGATGGATTATACCATATACCAGTTTGCGTCCACTTGTTTATTTAAATGCTAAATCTTAAGTAACTGATTTATAAAATTAAATGGGACAGTTATAGATAGGTGGTAGTCGGTAAAGTGCATTGTATAATCCCATCGGGACTAGAACCCACCACCGCTCCGGAAGGAAACAAGTGCATTAAACTGTTTCTGCCTTCTTCCACTTATACACAAGCAGATATATGAGAAAATTTTAACGACGTAAAGACAAATATATTATAATATACTTATATTCAGGCTTGTACTCCCCAAAGTTGACAAAGGTGCAACTAGGTCACGTACAATTAGCCTAAGATACTTGGTTCCACAATGCGATAGATGACAAACCTATTACTCACCGGGCACATGTTCTATCCCGGCTGACGATATTTTCATTAGAAAATAAAAAAGATAAAGAGCATATCAACAACGAAAGAGGGAACACAATAGGTAAAAATTGAAGGAAACTAAAAATTTTTGAAAAATTGACGTGGTCGATGTGAAATCTCTAAGAGAAAATTAATAATAAGAGGCTACCTGCAGATCTAACAAAATCTTTTAAAGATTTTAAAATGTCTGTATTCTAAAATTAAGATATTGTGGATGCAAAAAAAAAGTTATATGACCTGGTGGTGACCTGCCTTATACAAACAATCGATGATGTAATTTTGGGCTAGAAATCATCTGAGCTGCAAACAGTAATGAACTAATGAATGAGGATTGGAAAGAAAAAGGCGTATCTACATTTGAATGCAAATGAAACCAAAATAGCACATGAAAGAGATGTAGTCATAACGTAGGTATTCAAGAGTTTTAGTAGACGCAGTAGCGCTGGCGCAAATAAATGAATCTTTTTATCCGGGTAGTGCTTTTTGCAGGGATAGTTTAATTGACGGCAATCGTAACAATAAGATCAGAGAAAGAGTGAGATTAAAAATAAGTATTTTGTTACAGTATAGAGTAAGGGCATGTTCCGTTGTTTGGTACACGTTGTAAGAATGGCAGATTAAAGATTGCCAGCACAGATATACATTGCGAAACTGGAAGGACGTACTTAGTTACCCGGGGAGACCTAAGTTGATATTCCATTGGCAATTTAACCCAGGGCCAACTCTTGCCATCACTGTCTCCACAACCAGCTTATTTGTTTGAAAAAAGGTATGAATGTGAAAGACGCTAGTGACACGTGGTACTCGATATTCTCTGCCAACCCAGTAAGAAACTAGGTGTGAACATATGTATTTATAAAGAAAGACTTAAAACCCAACATTTCTATAAATTTCCTTAATAAAATCTCCCCGTAACCCCTTTATAAGTTGGTGGACGCAAACTGGTCCATGGGTGGACGCGATCTGAATTTTGTGGACGCAAACTAGTCAAATCGCCATATTTCGATTATTTTAATTATTAAAAAAAATCACTAGACATTTTGGCTAAAACTTAGCTTAATCCTAAAATAGACTATACCACGACTGGGTTACAATATTCGTTAATTCAAAACTAGATCTAGAACATTTTTATATTTTACCTCAAACCTGCAAACTCCACTAAATGGACGCGATCTGACCCTACATACCCACTTATAATTTTCTTCTTCTTCTTTTATAAATTTGGCTTTCGATCGTTTTTCACGACTACTTTTCCAATGTCAAGTTAGTTAATTCTTATACAATATACAGTCATTAGTCACTATGTACAAAGTCATGTCAGGTTAGGGTCTTGAGTAAAGCGGTGGCTTCTTTACTCAAGCTTGTGAGATTTGAGCATCTAGTGAGATTTGACGGCAGCGAAGAAATAGACCATACACTAATTTCTTCATGATTATTTCATTTGTGCACTTTCACTGGACAAGATAATCTAATTCCCACCTAAATGAACCAATTTCGCTCAATATACACACGAAACTCAATAATAATGCAAAAATTGCGACCACTTCAATTCACGATGGCGCCAGAACCCCTACTTATAATCGTATGCTAGGTTTGCTGCTATATGTCATTCTGGTTTCAAATATTACACTTACTAGAAAAATATTCGGCCTTAAGCACAAATGTTAACAAAATTAGGCAACTGCTAAGTTCTTATCAAAATACACAAAACTCCTTAATCGTTATACTAATCAAGCCCTAACGATTCCGTAAAAAGTATTTGACCTAAAATTAATTAATAAAATGTATTGTGGATAAGTACAATGTTATTCTTAAAGCAACAGTGTACCTAAGTTTCATCTAATGCCGGCTTTGAAAAACATAAATGCAGACTAAATCTTCGATATTGTCAAATTTTAATTATTAAATATAAATTATATGATATGTAAAAAATTGGGTTTTTCCAATTTTCTAATAAAAAAATGTTGCTCGGGATCGGAAATATACCCGTTTGGCAATAGGCTTGCCATCTATCACATTGTGGGACTTAATGTCTTCGGTTAGTCGTGGGTGCCCTGGTTGTGCCTCTGCCTACCTCATCGAGGATATGAACGTGAAGATGCTTTAATCTTAAATATTTTATTGCATCTATCTCTATATCTACAAGTGCGAATCTTGTAGTCTTACTTCTTTTATCAATCATAATCTTTTTGATGTAAACCCTTTACAAAACTCTTTTAACTGCACTGTTTAGTTTCTAACAGTGCAGTCATCATTTTTACACTTCTTCATGTGTGTAACTCATAATTATGGATCTCACAACAATATTAAGACAGCAGTAACATTATTTTAATAATACGCTGTTAACGATACCATCTGTATCTGAATATCAAAAACGGTGATGAAATATTTAGTTGAGCTTTAATTATAGCTAGCTGTTTGATATGCCGAAATTTGTACCCAGTTATTATTATACCTTTTCGAATTTTACATTCCTAATGTTAGTTAAAATATAATCAGTGCTTCAGGTTAATTCGGTAATAAATGAGAGTTTTATTTCATTGATATAATTTATGACCACCTTAGTAAAGGGATTATCGTACACAACTAACATCACCGACTAACTGCAAGGCTCAGGTTCGATTCCTAACTAGAGCAGGCATTTGTGTGATGAACATCTAGACGTCTGAAATTGATCGCCTCGTTGGTCGAGGGGCTAGCGTACACGCCTAACTACACAGACCAAGTGCGAGGCTCGGGTTCGATTCCCGACGGCGACAGGCATGTTTGATGAACATATAGATGTCTGCATTTTCGGGTCTGGGTGTTTATTGAATTTATTCTGGTATCTATTTAAGTATTTCTATGTATTAGTACCGTTGACTAACACCCATAACACAAGCATATAATTTGCTTACTTTGGGGTTAGATTCAATTTGTGTAACTTGTCCAGGAATATTTATTATTATTGTTTATGGGTCTGGGTGTTCATTACATTTGTTCTGGTATCTATTTATTATTTCTATCTTAGTGCCGTTGATTTTCACACACAATAACATTTGCTTACTGTAGGGTTGGATTTAATGTAAAGAAAATTAAAAGTAAATTTATTAAAATTATCCTACTTACTATCTTCGTGCTCGTCATTGCTGTTTTCTTATTGGAGTTCGCCAAATATAGACATACGCAAAAGGCTGTTGCAGGTTGGCACACAATTTTTTACCCTCTATGCAAAAAAGAAATGTAAAAATAAGACGAAACATTTAAAAAATCCATAGCCAGTGAAAATGCTTTTTAATCAGCAAATTATTGCAACAAGTAGAAGAAAATGCCAAATATTATTTTTTGTCACGTATGTATTTTATCAACTAGGCCTAGTTTCCATACTGTTTTATATTTGTACTGTGGTTTTAACACATAGACGGACTTTTGGGTAGCTACTTGCCCTGATGGTAAGAAAAAGACGTCGACAAAGCAACAAAATGTTAATGGCGAGTTGCCATTACGTGGACCTGGGATAATAGCGTTATATTAAAGGCTAGTCTTTCCCCAAAAACAAAGCGTGACACAACCACGATGTTAAGACTAAATATTTTTACATAAAAGTCTGTAACCAGTGAAAAGTTTGACGGATCATATCATTTGCATCTCTACAAATGAGATAGTTAAAGTCCGCGCGGTCATTGTCCGTATACGGGTTATTGTACTAACAATACACAATTAACTTATTTTAACTATCCATTAATTAGCATAATTTTGGTGTTAGGCATACGCACTCGTAGTTAGAGGTGTCTTTTGATGACAGCACCTCGTCCTGAATATCAATATGAGAAAGGCTTAGTCAATATTCGAAATGAGAAAAATGTTAATTTTGTAGAAGTACTACCTAAGTGATATTAGATATCATTGCTGATAATCCTTATCAACCGTAACCGACTTTGATACTAAATAAATATATGACATAAAAATATTACAAGAAAGTTTAATTTTGATTCCAAATCATAAGATTTTGATCAGTCGAATTACAGATAACGAAATTAGTCGATATTACAAAAATAGCACCCCTGAGCTCTACCACTCCTAGTTAGAGATATCCCTTTTAATCCAAGTGCAAAAATTTAAAAGTTTCAGTATTCCATTATTCCATCGTTAAAATACCTGAACCAATTTCAAGAATTCGGCAGAAAGATTAGACCTTAGAGAAGGACATAATAGCTAAGTTACATACACCATGCGGTTCTTGCGCAAAACTTACGAATAATTTTATTATTTTGACGTCTCCATCTATCTGATTGGCTAGCAAACAGCTAGTCTAAATAGAAAAAATGTAATAAACAGTAAATAGCTTTGCTTTGTAAATGCATCGGACAGTAATTGAACTCAATACATTGTAGATAACAGTGCATTGACATATGTGCAATAAGGGTCATTTGTTATCACGTCATTATTTAGAAATTGTGAAATGGTGTTGCCTGCGTATTAAAGTTATTTAGCCTTCCCGAGGGACCTAGTAGAGATATTGGGATAAAAAGTGTTCTTTGTTCTTTGAAGTTGATAAAAAGTGGCCTTTGTCTTGTAGAGTTCAATCTATTTTTCGCTAAATTTGATTAAAACTGATGAAGCCTATATTATACTTATTTCAGTATTTTAAGGAATGGCAACCTTATTGGTCGAGTTGTTAGCGGAGAAGAGGTTTGGATTCGATTTCTGAAAGAAGGAATGTAGGTACTTGATTAAACGACAAAGTCTATCTCTGGGTGTAAATATGTTTTGGTGTTTCTATATATTCATATAGTATCATGACACTCATGAACTCATGCATATAATTTGTACCTTTGCTTAAGATGTAATTTCCATCTTGCTCCGGACTCTGTTAGAAGAGACATAGAATTTGCTATATTTGTGGTGGCACTTAAACTGATACCTCTAGGAAGTAGATCTTTGTGACGATTCACCCGGCCTTGCCAACCTGTTGCCATCACGCTGTCATTGTAGAATATTATTAAAATAGTAATTAAAATAATACAGGATACAGAACACGAAACGACGGTTATTAAATTTTATGTCGTTTTATTTCTTCCCTTTTTTCGCAAAAACTACATATTAATGGATTTTATTAATTTTTGCATTGTACTACCTTATAGTCTACGTTAAACATAAAGGATAAGTCGCGGGCAATAGCTAGTAGTAACTAAGTGTACGTACTATTTTTGTTTTATGATTATCCGCATGAAAGTTTGAACATTTCCATCACACGCATACTTTTTACCAATAATAAAAATAAACTTGTACAAAAAATAACATTTACTAAAATAAACAATTTAAAAAATCGCTTTCAAATAGATAGTCATTTTTAAGTATTGTTATGCTAATTATTCAATTTATTAGATAAATAAAATAACGATTTTGTTTCTCAAATATGTCATTTGCGTGGAAAGGAAATTTTGATAATAGGGATTGATGTATGTTTATGTTATTGTATTTAGCATTTATTTTATTATAGTTGTTATATTACTTTGCATAATTGACATTAAATTGATAAATTGCAGTGGCCACTTTGTAATCGAGTTGATTGTGTCAGTAGTCAGTACCAAATATAAATACTGCAAATAGTAGCTAAAGACGGGAATAAATATATCTGTCTAGGCTCAATTTAAAATTAATCATCTCAGTCAACTCTTGACTTTCTTATATTCTTATCAAATACTCTTAGTTTTAAAAGAATTTTTAGATTATAATTGCAACAGTTTGGAATACTTGGATATTTAAAAAACAATGGGTTACTTCAATAATAAGTAATTTCCCATTAACCCTTTACATAGGAATTTATGTCTGAACATGATTAGCTAAAATCGGTTAGGTCTTCCTTTGTCAAGTTATTCGATACTTTATAACAATAGATTAAATTTTATTGTTTCTTTAGGCAAACAAGCAGACGTATTTCCTGA